>SJYC01063732.1:0-23167 GCA_006408675.1 Madoqua kirkii
TGCAATTGTGCGGTAGTTTGAGCATTCTTTGGCTTTGCCTTTCTTAGGGATTGGAATGAAAACTGGCCTTTTCCAGTCCTGTGGCCACTGCTGAGTTTTCCAAATTTGCTGGCATATTGAGTGCAGCACTTTCACAGCATCATCTTTCAGATTAAATTTTATTTAGTTTATATCACATGTATACACATAAAGCATTCATATGCATATAAACAAAGTGTTCATTAATTCAGGCTATATATAATGTGAGTACTCTTTAGGGTCATATGTTGTATTTGGTGTCCTAATTTTGCATTCAATTAAATATGTTATAATTGTAGTCTTTGTTTTATTTCTAAAACATTATCTTTTATCACATGGTAAAGAGAAAGTATTTCCATTTATAATCTTGGAGGATATCAGTTTTCTACCATCAGGCTATTTTATTAATCTTAAAATTCCTTATTCTACTCTGTTGTGGTCAAAGAGAGCATTATAAGAATCTTAATGAACAGGAATAAGATGCAATGAAAAATCACAATAAAAATGCCAATAACATAGGTTTAATTTCCTAGATTTAGATTTAACCATGCAGTTTTGGGATTTGATAATAGCATTTTGTGTTTTGCATATTAAGTTCTATAGGAGATTTTGTGCCTTTTATTAATAGTATAAAAATTATCTTGATTTGAAGTTTGTTGGTCTGAAAGATATGAAATAAAAATAGTTCCTAAGAATTAAAAAGTGAATATGCACTTACTTATTTTTAGCTATCTGCTATTATACACAATTATCAAAGATTGCCAGAAGAAAAATTCATCATTTTTAGGGACTTCTACTTTTAATGTGTTGCATAAGTGATGATGCACATGATTTGGAAGAAAGAGTCCTTTAAGAGAGAGTACAGTGTTGCTTCTTAAATCATTAGAGCTTAGTCATACCTGGATAAAGTGCCCAGTAATTAAGAACTAATGTTTTAACATGTCAATAGATGCATTGGACAGTTAATTAAATAGAACATTGCTTATTTGTAAAGAAATGACAAAAAAATTCAAACTTTCCTGGGCACGTGAAATCTTTATAGTATCAGAAGTGGGAAACCTGAAAGACGTGACTCATTCTCTGTTTGGATGATGCAAAATTGCTCTAAGCAGTAAGCTACTGTTTTCAGACAGCATTAGCAGCTTCAGCACATACAACTGTGTCATCCTCCCTAATACGCAGTGTTTATAACTGCAAAGGGGAGATGATAAACAGCATATGAGATCTGATATTTTCATGATGACTTAAACAGATACTGATGGACAGATCTGCTGTTTGATGTTTTCTTCACTAGCCCTGAAGATGCTGAGACATAGAGGTGGCTGTGATTATCTTTTGTAAGACAGGAAATGCAATCTTTAGGGATCTCTGGAAATAGAAAGGTCATGCAGTCTGGAACCTGTGAGTCTTTTCAATCTCTAAGTCATCAGGTATGACCTCATGAATTATAATGATGCTGTTAGACTGTAGAGTTATTGCTTTTTCTAGCTCATTTAGAATAATCAATGTAATTGTTTATTATTAGATTCTCCTTAGGATATTTGAACAAGTAATATTTATAGTAATAGATGCCAGATAAACAATATGAATTTTAGAAATATGTGTGTTTGTGTTTACTTTAGCTTTTTACGGGGAAGTGAAAAGTAAAGAAAGATCCTTTGTATGTAATTAAGGGCAAGATTTTGGGCTCTACAGATTTTTCCAGATTAAACCTGAATACAGTCAAATTGCAGCTTTTATTTTGAATGATAAAAATAGCATAGATCTTTCATACTGATAAGTATACACCGTAGCTAGCTGCTTATATATAGTGACATATTAAATTTTTTTATCTGAGATTTCTTAAGCAGAGAAATGGATGTTACTGCCACTGTACTGTGCAACCACACAGCAGCCCAACTGTGATGAGCAGAATTATGTTTATCAGCATTTGAGCTATTTTATTGAAATTATCTTTCAGTATCTAAATTGTTTTAAAAGGCATAGCTTTTTAATTATTTTTCAGATCTATTGACATAATGATGCTTTGCTTCTCTTAATGCAGAGATCTGCTAAGGCACTGCTTATAGATTAAAGCAGATAATAAATCTGTTTTATTCTTTGTTGTTTTTTTAATTTTTTTTTACAAAGAAATCCAGTGTCATATAAGCTTGTTTAAGATTTTTGACCCAGAGATATTCTACTTTTGATTACTTTCATTTTCAAAATGAAAGACTTAATTATATTAAACATGTTAACTACGAAGAATAGAAAATCATCACATCAAAGAATGTGGATTTATATATCCATTTTATTCTGAAACTCTGCTATTTATTTTAAACCATTTTCACCTATCATGTCGTAATGCATTTAACTTTGTTTTTTTTTTTTTATATAGCATATCCTCAGGGTTACATGCTTGGATAAGAAGCCTTGACTCTGTTTGACATTCAAGTTTTGAAGGATTTTTTTTTTTTTGTATTACACATATTTCTGCCTCAGAATTAAGGGACCTGGCAGATACTTGCCAAGGCATCCCATATTAAATGAATAAAAACAGAGAAAATGTTGCAGCATTTCTCAGAAGATAGTTTGGTCTTCATGATTCCATAGCTTTATTAGGATTTAATGCCCCATCAAGGTAAAATTTTGTATTAAATATGAATATACTTATCAAAGACTAAAATGGAAATCTGAAACAGTGATTTGATTCAGTTAAGGGATCAGTTTCTCCTTTTTAATTAAAAGCACACTAAAATTTATACCTACTGATATTGACTATTATTTTTTATATGTTATTCAGACTACTTAGCCTGCTTAGATTCTTATTAGCAGGGAAGTTTGCCATATTCTTAAGCTTGATTAGTTTTGGAATGATTTGAATATACCTTTTAGTTGCTACAAAACCTGTTTAATCTGTTAGAATTTATTTCCAGTATTTGCATGTATTAGTCACTATGAGTACATTCTGTTTCTTGGCATTGCTTTGGTATTCCTGTAAGTATTGGTTTCACAACATTCTGCTAGATTTTTCACTGTGTTTGTGACCTTTCAAAAGAACCAAACCATAAAGATTTTCAGTTACTTTCTTCAGTGACACTTAAATGAAGGTATCTCAATAATTCTATAAGGTGAAAAAAATTACAGTCTTTGTCTCATTTCTTTTATAAGGTGGAAAAAAGTGTTTTTCTGTTGGTATGTCAGAATATATAACATTAAAAAGTAAATATTGGTTAGAATGTCAGAGACATTTAATATTATGTCAACCTTTTTCTTGTACAGCAAGATGATCTTGACCTTTTGAATGGTGAAATTGATTGTAAATCTGCTCAGTAACAATTGGCCATCTTCTTTTTGTAATGGTTACCTTTATTGGTACCATTTTATACATGCATTTCATTATACATTGTAAAGATTTCTAAAGGTAAGCTGTCTATAAACAACTATTTGGGTAATTGTTCAATTCAGTGAGCATTATGTGAAAGCTGATCATTTGTACAATATTGTATTTGGTGTTGAGAGGAATACAGAAAAGAAAGAATTGTTTCCTGCTTCCAAGATTATGAGAAAATGTACATAATGAATTATGTTCACATTTTGAATTGACTTTTCAAAAGTGGTATGCTACTATCATTTCTAATTTATTAATTGGTGAACCTTAGGATGAGTTACATATAATTCTTTTTTCCTCATGTAAATCTCTTGATATTAAAGGCATTAAAGCTTGGATCAAACTATAAAATCAAACATTATATAATTTTGATAACTGCATTAACTTCTTTTATAATACATAAAATTATTTTTATTAGGGCATTATAAACTGTTAATAAAATTCAGTTCCGTTCAGTTCAGTCGCTCAGTCGTGTCCGACTCTTTGTGACCCCATGAATCACAGCACGCCAGGCCTCCCTGTCCATCACCAATTGCTGGAGATCACTCAAACTCATGTCCATCGAGCCGGTGATGCCATCCAACCATATCATCCTCTGTCATCCCCTTCTCCTCCTGCCCCCAATCCCTCCCAGCATCAGGGTCTTTTCCAATGAGTCAACTCTTCGCATGAGGTGGCCAAAGTATTGGAGTTTCAGCCTTGTATGTTTTATAAGCTATAGTTTTCAATTTGAGAGCAAAAATATTGGCAGCATGCAGAAGCAGGGACTCCAAGAATCATTTCAAAACAGGAATATGACCAATTTTCTATAATTCCAGTTTGGAGGTGGTTTAGTCACTTAAGTTGTGTCTGACTCTTGCAACCCCATGTACTGTAGCCTGACAGGCTCTTCTGTCATGGGGATTCTCTAGGCAAGAATACTGGGGTTGGTTGCCATTTCCTTCTCCAGGGGATCTTCCTGACCCAGGAATTGAACCCAGGTCTCCTGCATTGCCAGCAGATTCTTTACCGACTGAGCTATATAGATTATTGTGGAAGGGAATTTTGATTTCATAGAGATTAAGTTTTGGAAGTAAGGAGTAGCAAGTTTTGGACTGTTTGATGCTAGATAACTCACTCCAGTACTCTTGCCTGGAAAATCCCATGGATGGAGGAGACTGGTAGGCTGCAGTCCATGGGGTCACTAAGAGTTGGACATGACTGAGCAACTTCACTTTCACTTTTCACTTTCTGGCATTGGAGAAGGAAATGGCAACCCACTCCAGTGTTTTTGCCTGGAGAATCCCAGGGACGGGGGAGCCTGGTGGGCTGCCACCTATGGGATCACACAGAGTTGAACACGACTAAAGCTACTTAGCAGCAGCAGCAGGTCAGGGTCATTTGGGGAGTCTGTTGAATAAATTGGGGAGATAGGATTTATCTTAGGCTCTGCCAACGAAGGTCTGTCTAGTCAAGGCTATGGTCTTTCCAATAGTCATGTATGGATGTGAGAGTTGGACTTTTTTTTTTTTTTGTATTACACATATTTCTGCCTCAGAATTAAGGGACCTGGCAGATACTTGCCAAGGCATCCCATATTAAATGAATAAAAACAGAGAAAATGTTGCAGCATTTCTCAGAAGATAGTTTGGTCTTCATGATTCCATAGCTTTATTAGGATTTAATGCCCCATCAAGGTAAAATTTTGTATTAAATATGAATATACTTATCAAAGACTAAAATGGAAATCTGAAACAGTGATTTGATTCAGTTAAGGGATCAGTTTCTCCTTTTTAATTAAAAGCACACTAAAATTTATACCTACTGATATTGACTATTATTTTTTATATGTTATTCAGACTACTTAGCCTGCTTAGATTCTTATTAGCAGGGAAGTTTGCCATATTCTTAAGCTTGATTAGTTTTGGAATGATTTGAATATACCTTTTAGTTGCTACAAAACCTGTTTAATCTGTTAGAATTTATTTCCAGTATTTGCATGTATTAGTCACTATGAGTACATTCTGTTTCTTGGCATTGCTTTGGTATTCCTGTAAGTATTGGTTTCACAACATTCTGCTAGATTTTTCACTGTGTTTGTGACCTTTCAAAAGAACCAAACCATAAAGATTTTCAGTTACTTTCTTCAGTGACACTTAAATGAAGGTATCTCAATAATTCTATAAGGTGAAAAAAATTACAGTCTTTGTCTCATTTCTTTTATAAGGTGGAAAAAAGTGTTTTTCTGTTGGTATGTCAGAATATATAACATTAAAAAGTAAATATTGGTTAGAATGTCAGAGACATTTAATATTATGTCAACCTTTTTCTTGTACAGCAAGATGATCTTGACCTTTTGAATGGTGAAATTGATTGTAAATCTGCTCAGTAACAATTGGCCATCTTCTTTTTGTAATGGTTACCTTTATTGGTACCATTTTATACATGCATTTCATTATACATTGTAAAGATTTCTAAAGGTAAGCTGTCTATAAACAACTATTTGGGTAATTGTTCAATTCAGTGAGCATTATGTGAAAGCTGATCATTTGTACAATATTGTATTTGGTGTTGAGAGGAATACAGAAAAGAAAGAATTGTTTCCTGCTTCCAAGATTATGAGAAAATGTACATAATGAATTATGTTCACATTTTGAATTGACTTTTCAAAAGTGGTATGCTACTATCATTTCTAATTTATTAATTGGTGAACCTTAGGATGAGTTACATATAATTCTTTTTTCCTCATGTAAATCTCTTGATATTAAAGGCATTAAAGCTTGGATCAAACTATAAAATCAAACATTATATAATTTTGATAACTGCATTAACTTCTTTTATAATACATAAAATTATTTTTATTAGGGCATTATAAACTGTTAATAAAATTCAGTTCCGTTCAGTTCAGTCGCTCAGTCGTGTCCGACTCTTTGTGACCCCATGAATCACAGCACGCCAGGCCTCCCTGTCCATCACCAATTGCTGGAGATCACTCAAACTCATGTCCATCGAGCCGGTGATGCCATCCAACCATATCATCCTCTGTCATCCCCTTCTCCTCCTGCCCCCAATCCCTCCCAGCATCAGGGTCTTTTCCAATGAGTCAACTCTTCGCATGAGGTGGCCAAAGTATTGGAGTTTCAGCCTTGTATGTTTTATAAGCTATAGTTTTCAATTTGAGAGCAAAAATATTGGCAGCATGCAGAAGCAGGGACTCCAAGAATCATTTCAAAACAGGAATATGACCAATTTTCTATAATTCCAGTTTGGAGGTGGTTTAGTCACTTAAGTTGTGTCTGACTCTTGCAACCCCATGTACTGTAGCCTGACAGGCTCTTCTGTCATGGGGATTCTCTAGGCAAGAATACTGGGGTTGGTTGCCATTTCCTTCTCCAGGGGATCTTCCTGACCCAGGAATTGAACCCAGGTCTCCTGCATTGCCAGCAGATTCTTTACCGACTGAGCTATATAGATTATTGTGGAAGGGAATTTTGATTTCATAGAGATTAAGTTTTGGAAGTAAGGAGTAGCAAGTTTTGGACTGTTTGATGCTAGATAACTCACTCCAGTACTCTTGCCTGGAAAATCCCATGGATGGAGGAGACTGGTAGGCTGCAGTCCATGGGGTCACTAAGAGTTGGACATGACTGAGCAACTTCACTTTCACTTTTCACTTTCTGGCATTGGAGAAGGAAATGGCAACCCACTCCAGTGTTTTTGCCTGGAGAATCCCAGGAACGGGGGAGCCTGGTGGGCTGCCACCTATGGGATCACATAGAGTTGAACACGGCTTAAGCTACTTAGCAGCAGCAGCAGGTCAGGGTCATTTGGGGAGTCTGTTGAATAAATTGGGGAGATAGGATTTATCTTAGGCTCTGCCAACGAAGGTCTGTCTAGTCAAGGCTATGGTCTTTCCAATAGTCATGTATGGATGTGAGAGTTGGACTATAAAGAAAGCTGAGTGCCAAAGGATTGATGCTTTTAAACTGTGGTGTTGGAGAAGACTCTTGAGAGTCCCTTGGACTGAAAGCAGATCCAACCAGTCCATCCTAAAGAATATCAGCCTTTGGTATTCTTTGGAAGGACTGATGCTAAAGCTGAAACTCCAATATTTTGGCCACCTGATGTGAAGAGTTGGCTCATTGGAAAAGACTCTGATGCTGGGAGGGATTGGGGGCAGGAGGAGAAGGGGATGACAGAGGATGATATGGTTGGATGGCATCACCGGCTCGATGGACATGAGTTTGAGTGATCTCCAGCAATTGGTGATGGACAGGGAGGCCTGGCATGCTGCAATTCATGGGGTCACAAAGAGTCGGACTCGACTCAGCAACTGAACTGAACTGACTGAGGATGAGCACTGGGAGGAACTAGTAGGGAAGTAGACCTTAACCATCTCACTGTTGGACATACATGCACAACTCTCTTCTCTTTCATACCAGTGTGCTGGCTGAAAGCAGCATGGAGGTGGGTTGTTTTCATTCAGTTGCTCAGTCGTATCTGACTCTTTGCATCCCCATGAGCTGCAGCATTCCAGGCTTCCCTGTCCTTCACCATCTCTTGGAGCTTGCTCATGTCCATTGAATTGGTGATGCCATCCAACCATCACATCCTCTGTCGTCCCCTTCTCCTCCTGCCTTCAGTCTTTCCCAGCATCAGGGTCTTTTCCAATGAGTCAGTTCTCATCAGGTGGCCAAAGTATTGGAGTTTCAGCATCAGTCCTTCCAATGAATATTCAGGACTAATTTCCTATAGAATGGGCTGGTTGGATCTCCTTGCCATCCAAGGGACTCTCAAGAGTCTTCTCCAACACCACAGTTCAAAAGTATCAATTCTTTGGTGCTCAGTCTTCTTTATGGTCCAGATCTCACATCTATACATGACTATTGGAAAATCCATACCTTTGACTATACAGACCTTTGTTGGCAAAGTAACATCTCTGCTTTTTAATATGCTGTCTAGGCTTGTTTTAGCTTTTCTTCAAGGGAGCAGGCATCTTTTAATTTCATGGCTATAGTCACCATCTGCAGTGATTTTTGGGCCCAAGAAAATAAAATCTCTCACTGATTCCATTGTTTCCCCATCTATTTGCCATGAAGGGAGGTGGGTAGAGAAGATGCAAAAATCTTATTTCTCTGGAATCCCAGGCTGGTGCATGCTGCCCAATAATTGTCCAGATCTCACATCTATAATGACTATTGGAAAATCCATACCTTTGACTATACAGACCTTTGTTGGCAAAGTAACATCTCTGCTTTTTAATATGCTGTCTAGGCTTGTTTTAGCTTTTCTTCAAGGGAGCAGGCATCTTTTAATTTCATGGCTATAGTCACCATCTGCAGTGATTTTTGGGCCCAAGAAAATAAAATCTCTCACTGATTCCATTGTTTCCCCATCTATTTGCCATGAAGGGAGGTGGGTAGAGAAGATGCAAAAATCTTATTTCTCTGGAATCCCAGGCTGGTGCATGCTGCCCAATAATGCTTATTTTCTTGAATTAAAGCAATAGAAAATTATTTACAAGTTCTTCTGGTTTGTATGGTATGGTAGTTAAGCATCCAGACTGCCATGATCACTAGATTCAAGTCTTAGTTACACCACTTAACAGCTGTATGATTGTGGGCAAGTTACTTAACGTTTCTGGGTTTCAGTTTCCTCAGTGTGATACAGATGTTGTAATGGTGTCTATGTTAAAGAATTGTGAAGGTCAAATGAGTTAAGGCATGTAAAGTACCTTAAGAGTTCTGAAATATACTAAGCACACTACTGCCAACGTTTCTTAGTGGCAGACATTGTTATATACATTCTTAGAGCTAGGATGAGCTATTGGTAATGGTCATTGTGAGTTTAACTTTGACCTCTCACCTTCATTATTCTTATCAAGTAAGAAATTCAACTAAAAATACTTCATAACAGAAGATTACTGAGTCTTTGGGAAAGCTTAACAGTAATATCCGGTCTTTTTTTAAAGTACTAGTTAGAGATTAAAATTAAGGAGTAAAAATCAAGGTTTAAATAAAATAATAGAAAAGTTATAGAGCTCAAGTTTAATGACCTGAGTTATTTTGTAAATCATAAAAAATATCCTTGATAAAGACTCTTCACTCAAATTTATACATAGCTTGTTTTAGTAATTTTATTTGTTAATGAAAATTTATATTCTAGATGAAAGACTAAAATGAAATATTAATACAATACTATATATGAATGCAGAGTTCAAGTTCCTGTTTGATAGAGTATAATATTTTGAAATACTGATGCTTATTTAATGTAAAGACATCAGTGTGCTTAAAAACTGTCAAACTCCTAAGTACAAGTGTGTAATTTGGTGCTTGGATGAAACCTAAATCTAAATCTTAAGTAATCTTGTGTTACATTTTGTGACATTTTGCATTTTAGTTCTGTTCTCTTGAGCAGTTTTCTCAATGTGCAGCTATTTCCCTCAAATTTGCATAAGGTTGATCAAATTGCCAATCAAATTTCAGCACAATGCAATTTGTTAAAGCAAACAAAAAGCCAAACATGCAAAACCCTGTAGTATTGCAGTAAGCGCAGTACAGGGCAAGGATATAAAGACCAAGAGGCCCTTACCTTCAGGAAATCATAGCTAGTGAACTGTAAACACTAAATACAAATGACTATAACAGAATATGGAAAGTAGTGAGTGCCATAGAGTTTCAAAAATGAGATGAAAGAGGCATAAATCATTCTGCTGAGTTCAGCTCGCAGAATATTTCAAGCTAAGTGAGTAGAGAGAAAGAAAAGCTGGATGAGGGGTTGGAGAAGTATGTCAAGGGGCATATGAGGTAGCCCTTGAAGACTGGCCAAGATGGGGAAAAAGGTCATTTTGGGTAGAGGAAATGACATGAGCAAAAGTTGGGAGACAAAAAGCAAATAATATGTTTGAGTAGTATGGAATGGTTCATTTTGGTCTATAGCCCAGTTGGGTAACTCAGATTATCAAAGGAAGAATTTGTTGGAAACAGATAATGTAGAATCTTGAGTGTTATATTATTAATTTCTAAACTGAAAACATTTGTGTGCTGAGCTGATTATTTTGGAGAGAAAATAAAAGATAAAAAAAAGCACCTATATTTTGCAGTCATATTCAGAGCTCTAACCCTCCTGAGACTTTGAAAATGAAAATTAAATTCCTGAGTAGATTTAGTAGTTAGTAGACAAGGTAGGGGGTAGAAGCAAAATGAAGGATTTTAATCAAATTCTCTATCAGAGTTCACGTGAGAGCATTTCTCGGTCTGTCCACAACCACTCAGGAGTCCTAGATTTCAGACCTTAAGAGACCTCCTGCTTGTCCCTGATGTAAACTCTATTTTATTCTTAAGTAATCAGCTTTAGCTTTGGCTTTATTTTAGACATTTCCTAGACCAAGGACAATCTAGAAGGATCATTTTAAATACAATGAATATGCATGTCACTATGGTGAATATTTGGATAATAAAGACTTTGTCTTAGGAAAAATTGTAAGGAGAAATTACTACTGATAATCATGGAATTTACAGGGATATTTAAGCTCTACTTATTGCTAATATAGCAATGATAAAGTAAGTGTCATTGCTAATACATTTAATATCATCTATAAATTTTCTATTCCATACACCAGAACTTATTTAGTATTGTGTGAGGTTAGTAAAAAGGCTGGGTAACATCCAAGAGCAGATCTCCCTTAGGTGTGACATCTGAGAAGTGACTTTTGTTATCAGGAGGATACCATTTGTGCATGGGAATTGAAAAAATTGGAACTGAATACTCTTATTTAGTACATCATCCATATAAACGATGTCAGAAGTAAACATGGAATTCCACAGTGTGAGTAAAAATGAAACCAGACACTGTTGCTCTTCTGGCCCTTTATTTAGAGCAATAGCAGACCCGTGTAATTGAGAATACTGTTTCTTTCTGTAGAATACTGCATTATTTGAAAAACCTATTTTTCTAGAAGTTCCTATGATGTTGTTCTTATTAATCCTGTGACTTCATGTTGCTTTGGGAAATAGCTATACATATGGTAGTAGCCCAGCAAGTTTTCAATACTTATTTTAGAACCATAGGTCCATTTGTGTGAGAAACTTTGGAGAATATTGGATTTTAGGTTTTTTTTAAAAAGCTTTTAAACATTCAACACTTTTTACCTTGCTGGCATGGTCAGTCATTCAGTTGTATCTGACTCTGCGACCCCATGGACTATATAGCCTGCCAAGCTCCTCTGTCCATGGGATTTTCCAGGCAAGAATACTGGAGTGGTTTGCCATTTCCTCCTCCAGAGGATCTTCTTGACCCAGGGATCAAACTCATGTCTCCTGCATCTCCTGCATTGGCAGGCGGATTCTTTACCACTGAACCACCAGAAAGCCCTTCTTAACAGATAAAAGACATTTACTGAAGTGATTCTTTCCTTATCCCAAGTCTTTTAGAAAATGATAGTACAGGAATATAAATACATTACAAAGACAATTGAATAATCTTTTTTTTAATTGATTGAATAATCTTTGATCAAATTTCTCTTTATAAAAGGCAACAGAACTTGGTTCATAAAATACTGCAATGCAAAATATGCTGCATATGAATGTATATTATCTATTTCTAGCCAATCCTTTTTTTGGTCAAAATTTTATTCAAACTCATAATAGTTTATTGAGTCTATTGTGTAGTGTGGAGGGAGGCAGTATAGCACAATAGTTAAGAGCCAGAGTTATGGAGCTGGATTTGTTTGTTTACATCCTATATTCTCCATTTACAGACGTAGTTTATTTTAGTAATGTTATCTAATCTCTCTCTTCCTCAGTACTGTCATCTATAAAATGAGGATACTAATGTGCTAATCTCTAGGCTTTTAATGAAAATCAATCAAATTAATGAATTAGTATAAGTAAATTACTTGAAACAGTGCCTAGCTTAATAAATATTGCATATTAAAATTAGTCCCCACTGCACTAGGTAAAGTTGAGGAGAAAGCTACAAAAGATAAACAAGATATAAAATAAATCCATCACCTGAAGGAATTTGGGTGTGTGTGTGCTTAGTTGTGTCCAACTGTTTGCAACCTCAGGAACTGTAGGCTGCCAGGCTTCTCTGTCCATAAAATTTTCTGGGCAAGAATACTGGAGTGAGTTGCCATTCCCTCCTCCAGGATCTTCCTGACCCAGCAAGCAAACGCCTGTCTCTTGCATCTCCTGCATTGGCAGGCAGAGTCTTTACCATTAGATTCACCTGGGAAGGAATTTACATTTTCGTATGTGTAAAGTATCATATATAGTGTTATATATATATAACATGCATACATAAATACACATATTTAGTACATATGTATGTATAGTGTTAGTTGCTCAGTCATGTCCTACCCTTTGCGAGCCCATGAACTGTAGCCTGCCAGACTCCTCTGACCATGGAATTCTCCAGGCAAGAATACTGGAGTGGGTTGCCATTCCCTTCTCCAGGGGATATTCCCAACCAGGGGATTGAACCTGGGTGTCCTGCATTGCAAGCAGATGCTTTTACCATCTGAGCCACCCAATAACACCCATATATACATACATACACACATATTATATATAATAGCTTGCCTAAGATCAAAATTGCTTACAAAAGATAGGATGATATGGGGTTCAAACCAGGAGGTCTAACTGAGCTCTTGCTCTTAAGTACTACTGTGTTATATATACGTCTTAGAGCTATATACATTCAAATAATATTTTAAATAGCCATGTACAAGTTCATCTATTGTAAATGCCAAATTGAGACAAGAAACATCAAGATAAACTGAAAGTGCTGTGGAAGACTTCATGGAAGAAGGGTGACAAGTTTCATATGACCCACTCTTTGATCTCTTTTTTACTGCAAATAACATGTGTAAAGTCTTTAGCACAGTTTCTACCATAAGTACTCAATAAATTATAGTTGTTATTATTATCATAATCTTTCTGATAATTTCTTCTAGATCTCCCCTAATTGTACAATGTGTGTTTGAAATCCTTAATTCTAATCTATACTTAAATTACCCACCAGTGATTCTTGTCATTATGCATTAAAATCAAATGTCTAGCTTTTAAAAAATATTGATACTCTAGGTTTATTTCAAAAGTATTAAATAAAATCTATGGATTTATAACTCATGTTTTTATATTTGCAAGAAACTTTCCAAGTGAATCTGATGAGCAGCCAAAATTGAGAACTGCTGCTTTACATGGTGATGAATTGCAATTCTGTACCTTAAATTTGCACCTTAACCTCTGTCTAATGTTCCAGACAGCATCTCTGCTAATTTATCTTATCAATATCTCAAACTTGGTATATCCTAAGCAAAACTTACTATTTAATCTTCAAGACCTCTTTTGTTTTTCCTAGCATAATGACCTAATAATAATCCTAAACTTTTTAATGCCAACCATAAATCCAATTCATTCAGTTCAGTTCAGTTGCTCAGTCGTGTCCAACTCTTTGTGACCCCGTGAATCGCAGCATGCCATGCCTCCTTGTCCATCACCAACTCCTGGATTTCACTCAGACTCACGTCCATCGAGTCAGTGATGCCATCCAGCCTATCTCATCCTCGGTCATCTCCTTCTCCTCCTGCCCCCAATCCCTCCCAGCATCACAGTCTTTTCCAATGAGTCAACTCTTCGCACAAGGTGGCCAAAGTACTGGAGTTTCAGCTTTTTAGCATCATTCCTTCCAAAGAAATCCCAGGGCTGATCTCCCTCAGAATGGCCTGGTTGGATCTCCTTGCAGTCCAAGGGACTCTCAAGAGTCTTCTCCAACACCACAGTTCAAAAGCATCCATTCTTCCACACTCAGCCTTCTTCACAGTCCAACTCTCACATCCATACATGACCACTGGAAAAACCATAGCCTTGACTAGACGGACCTTAGTCGGCAAAGTAATGTCTCTGCTTTTGAATATACTATCTAGGTTGGTCATAACTTTTCTCCCAAGGAGTAAGTGACTTTTAATTTCATGGCTGCAATCACCATCTGCAGTGATTTTGGAGCCCCCCAAAATAAAGTCTGACACTGCTTCCACGGTTTCCCCATCTATTTCCCATGAAGTGATGGGATCAGATGCCATGATCTTCTTTTTCTGAATGTTGAGCTTTAAGCCAAATTTTTCACTCTACTCTTTCACTTTCATCAAGAGGCGCTTTAGTTCCTCTTCACTTTCTCCCATAAGAGTGATGTCATCTGCATATCTGAGGTTATTAATATTTCTCCCAGCAATCTTGATTCCAGCTTGTGTTTCTTCCAGCCCAGCGTTTCTCATGATGTACTCTGCATAGAAGTTAAATAAGCAGGGTGACAATATACAGCCTTGATGCCCTCCTTTTCCTATTTGGAACCAGTCTGTTGTTCCATGCCAAGTTCTAACTGTTGCTTCCTGACCTGCATACAGATTTCTCCAGAGGCAGGTCAGGTGGTCTGATATTCTCATCTCTTTCAGAATTTTCCACAGTTTATTGTGATCCACACAGTCAAAGGCTTTCGCACCAAGTAATGTAGAGTGTTTCTCCTAAGGAGTCCAAAATTTACCTTTTCTTTCCATTTCCCATTGTCTTGACTTCAGTGTAAATTCACATTCATTTCTCACCTGGACTGTTTTAGTGATTTCTTAATTAATATATTTTTTTTCTTCCCAGTGCTCATCTCCAAAGCAGCCTACTCACCAATCAGCTGCCGAGTATTCTTTCTAAGATGGAAACCAGAAAAAGATATTTCCCTACTTAAATTCATTCTAGGGCTCCCCATTACTTTCATAATTTTTGGAGTTCAGATAAGTGAGAACATGCAATACTTATCTTCCCCTCTGTGACTTATTTCACTTAGCATAGTGCCCTCAAGCTTTATCCATTTCACTGCAAATGGCAAGACTGCCTTCTTTCCCATGGCTAAATAATATTCCGTTGCATTTACTCCATTCATTCATTTATTGATATGCACTTAGATTGTTCCCATATTTTGGATATTGTCTGTAGTGTGGCAGTGAACATGGAAGTACAGATACCCTTTGAGACAGTTATTTTATTACCTTTGAATACATACCCAGAAGTGGTACTGCTAGATCATATGGTAGTTCTATTTTTAATTTTTTGAGGAATGAGGAAGTGACATTTAAACTTAGCCATTTTTAGTTAAACTCACTCTAAATTCTACAAGTTAAAGACAGGCTCTCTCAAACCTTTTAAAATGCTGTTCTCTTTGCCTATAATGTCTTTAGTCCCTAATTGCACTTGTTTTTACCTGGTTAACTATTTCTTATGTCTCAAGATTTATTTATATTAAGCACTGCCTCCTTTTGAAACATTCCTTCATCTCTTCAGAGTGAATTAGATGTTTTTTACATGAGTTCTTATGGATTCTTTAGCTATTTATCTTAAATGAAGCCCAATACATGCTGTATTGAAGCCGTTGATTTTCCTGTCTTGACTAAGAGCTGTTTCAAAAGCCAAATGTGCTTTAATTTTTCACACCAGCACTAATGTTGTTCCTGGCACATCATAACTACTTAATAAATTTTTGTTGAATATCCAAATGGGTAATTAGTATGAAATGTTTGTGTAAACATATAGTCTAGGTCACTTTGGACACCATTAGGAATTTATATTCACTGAGGTGTGTAAGTCTTTCCCATTTTCTATTTCCTATCTCTTTGCACTGATCACTGAGGAAGGCTTTCTTATCTCTCCTTGCTGTTCTTTGGAACTCTGCATTCAAATGGATATATCTTTCCTTTTCTCCTTTGTGTTTCACTTCTCTTCTTTTCTCAGCTATTTGTAAAGCCTCCTCAGATAGCCATATTTTCTTTTTTGCATTTCTTTTTCTTGGGGATGGTCTTGCTACTGTCTCCTATACAATGTCACGAACCTCCATCCATAGTTCTTCAGGCATTCTATCAGATCTAATCCCTTGAATCTATTTGTCACTTCCTTTTTATAATCATAAGGGATTTTATTTAGGTCATACCTGAATGATCTGGTGGGTTTTCATTACTTTCTTCAATTTAAGTGTGAATTTGGCAGTAAGGAGTTCATGACTGGCAGCTCCCAGTCTTGTTTTTGCCGGCTGTATAGAGCTTCTCCATCTTTGGCTGCAAATAATATAATCAATCTGACTTTGGTATTGACCATCTGGTGATGTCCATGTGTATAGTCTTCTCTTGTGTTGTTGGAAGAGGGTATTTGCTATGACCAGTGCGTTCTCTTGGCAAAACTCTATTAGCCTTTGCCCTGCTTCATTCTGTACTCTAAGACCAAATTTGGCTGTTACTCCTGGTGTTTCTTGACTTCCTACTTTTGTGCTCCAGTCCCCTCTAGTGAAAAGGACATCTTTTTTGGTGTTAGTTCTAGACAGTGTTATAGGTCTTCATAGAACTGTTCAACTTCAGCTTCTTCAGCATTACTGGTCGGGGCATAGATTTAGATTACTATTATATTGAATGGCTTGCTTTGGAAATGAACAGAGATCATTCTGTCATTTTTGAGATTGCATGCATGTACTGCATTTTGGTCTCTTTTGTTGACTATGATGGCTACTCCATTTCTTCCAAGGGATTCTTGACCACAGTAGTAGACATAATGGTCATCTGTGTTAAATTTACCCATTCAAGTCAGTTTTAGTTCACTAATTCCTAAAATGTCTATTTTCACTCTTGCCATCTCCTGTTTGACCACTTCCAATTTGCCTTGATTCCTGGACCTAACATTCTAGGTTCCTATGTAATATTGCTCTTTACAGCATCGGACTTTACTTCTATCACCAGTCACATCCACAACTGGGTGTTGTTTTTGCTTTGGCTCCATCTCTTCATTGTTTCTAGAGTTATTTCTCCACTGATGTCCAGTAGCATATTGGGTACTAATAACCTGGGGAGTTCCTCTTTTGGTATCCTATCATTTTGCCTTTTCATACAGTTCATGGGGTTCTCAAGGCAAGAATACTGAAGTGGTTTGCCATTGCCTTCTTCAGTGGACCACGTTTTGTTAGAACTGTCCTCAATGACCTGTCAATCTTGGGTGGCCCTATATGCAATGGATCATAGTTTCATTGAGTTAGACAAGCTGTGGTCCATGTGATCAGATTGGTTAGTTTTCTGTGATTGTGGTTTTCAGTCTGTCTACCCTCAGATGGAGAAGGATAAGAAGCTTATGCAAGCTTCTTATGGGAGAGACTGACTGAGGGAGAAACTGGGTCTTGTTCTGATGCGCGGGGCCATGCTCAGTTCAGTTCAGTTCAGTCACTCAGTCATGTTTGACTCTTTGTGACCCCAGACCTCCCTGTCCATCACCAACTCCTGCAGTTTACTCAAACTCATGTCCATTGAGTTGATGATGCCATCCAACCATCTCATCCTCTGTTGTCCCCTTCTCTTCCTGCCTTCAATCTTTCCCAGCATAAGGGTCTTTTCAAATGTCAGTCCTTCCCATCAGGTGGCCAAAGTATTGGAGTTGCAGCTTCAACATCCGTCCTTCCAATGAATATTCAGGACTGATTTCCTTTAGCATGGACTGGTTGGATTTCTTTGCACTCCAAGGGACTCTCAAGAGTCTTCTCCAACACCACAGTTCAAAAGCATCATTCTTTGGTGCTCAGCTTTCTTTATAGTCCAACTCTCACATCCATACATGACTACTGGAAAAATCATAGCCCTGATTATACAGACCTCTGTTGGCAAAGTGATGTCTCTGTTTTTTAATATACTGTCTAGGTTGGTCATAACTTTTCTTCAAAGGGTAAGCATCTTTTAATTTCATGGCTGCAGTCACCATTTGCAGTGATTTTGGAGCCCCCCAAAATAAAATCTGACACTGTTTCCACTGTTTCCCCATTTATTTCCCATGAAGTGATGGGACCAGATGCCCTGATCTTAGTTTTCTCAGTTTACTGAGCCATACTCAGTAAGTCTTTAATCCAATTTTCTGTTGATGGGTTGAAGTGTGTTCCATCCCTGTTATTTACCTGAAGCCAAACTATGATGGAGGTAATGAAGATAATGGTGCCTCCTTCAAAAGGTCCCATTCATGCACTGCTACACTCAGTGCCCCCAACCCTGCAGCAGTCCAGCCCCAACCCTTGCCTCCACCAGAGACTCCTGGGACCTCATGGGCTGGTCTGGGTCAGTCTCTTGTGGGGTCACAGCTCCTTTCTCGTGGGTCCTGGTGCACACAACGTTTTGTTTGTGCTCCCCACGAGTTTGTTTCCCCAGTCCTGTGTAAATTCTCGCAGCTCTGAGTGAGTGAGTGAGTGAGTGAAGTCACTCAGTTGTGTCCAACTCTTTGCAACCCCAGGGACTGTAGCCTACCAGGCTCCTCGGTCAATGGAATTCTCCAGGCAAGAATACTGAACTGGGTTGCCATTTCCTTCTCCAGGGAATATTCCTGACCCAGGGATCGAACCCAGGTCTCCTGCATTGTAGGCAGATGCTTTACCATCTGAGCTACCAGGGAAGCTCACAGCTCTATGCTGGGGTTAATGGCAACCTCCTTCAAGAGGGCTTATACCATACCCAGGTTTATTGCACCCAGAGCCTCTGCCCCTGCAGCAGTCCACTGCTGACCCATACCTCCTCAAGAAACACTCAAACACTGTTCTGTCTCAGTCTCTGTGGGGTCTCTGGGTCCCGGTGTATACAAGGTATGTTTGAGCCCTCTGGGCATCTCTTACTGGTATGAGGTTTGATTCTAAATGTCATTTCACCTCTCCTACCATCTTACTGGAGCTTCAAAGACTAGAGATCTCTTCAAAAAAATTAGAGATACCAAGGGAATACTTCATGCAAAGATGGGCTCAATAAAGAACAGAAATAGTATGGACCTAACAGAAGCAGAAAATGTTAAGAAGAGGTGGCAAGAATACACAGAAGAACTATACAAAAAAAGATCTTCACTACCCAGATAATCATAATGGTGCGATTACTCACCTAGAGCCATAGAATGTGAAGTCAAGTGGGCCTTAGGAAGCATCTCTACAAACAAAGCTAGTGGAGGTGATGGAATTCCAGTTGAGCTATTTCAAATCCTAAAAGATAATGCTGTGAAATTGCTTCAGTCAATATGCCACCAAATTTGGAAAACTCAGCAGTGGCCCCAGGACTGAAAAAGGTCAGTTTTCGTTCCAATCCCAAAGAAAGGCAATGTCAAAGAATGCTCAGACTACCACACAAATGCACTCATCTCACATGCTAGCAAAATAATCCTCAAAATTCTCCAAGCCAGGCTTCAACAGTATGTGACCTATGAACTTCCAGATGTTCAAGCTGGATTTAGAAAAGGCAGAGGAATCAGAGATCAAATTGCCAACATCCATTGGATTATGGAAAAAGCGAGAGAGTTCCACGAAAACATCTACTTCTGCTTTATTGACTATGCTAAAGCCTTTGACTGTGTGGATCAGTCAAACTGGAAAATTCTTCAAGAGATAGGAATACAAGACCACCTAACCTGCGTCCTGTGAAATCTGTATGCAGGTCAAGAAGCAACAGTTAGAAATGGAGATGGAACAATGGACTGGTTCCAAATTGGGAAAGGAGTACATCAAGGCTGTATATTGTCACCCTGCTTATTTAACTTATATGCAGAGTACAGTATGAGAAATGCTGGGCTGGATGAGCACAGGTTGGAATCAAGATTGAAGAAATAAACATCAATTACCTCAGATATGCAGATGACACCACCCTTATGGCAGAAAGCGAAGAACTAAACAGCCTCTTGATGAAGATGAAAAAGGAGAGTGAAAAACTTGGCTTAATACTCACCACTCAGAAAACTAAGATCATTGCATCTGGTCCCATCACTTTGTGGCAAACAGATGTGGAAAGAGTGACGGACTCTATTTTGGGGGGGCTCCAAAATCACTGCAAATGGTGACTGAAGCCATAAAATTAAAAGATGCTTGCTCCTTGGAAGAAAATTTATGAACAATCTAGACAGCATATTAAAAAGCCAGCAAATGTCTGTGTAGTCAAGGCTATGGTTTTTCCAGTAGTCATGTATGGATGTGAGAGTTGGACTATAAAGAAAGGTGAGTGCGGAAGAATTGACTCAATGGGCATGAGTCTGATTAAACTGGGTGAGTTGGTAATGGACAGGGAGGTCTGTCGTGCAGTAATCCATGGGGGTCGTGAATAGTCGACATGACTGAGTGACTGAACTGAACTGAACTGATTCCCACTGCTTGTATAGATAACTGGCATATGTTAAATTATTAGTAAATATTAATAGGTGGATTATGTGATGTAGGTTTAAGAATAGTGAAGTATAAGTTTATTGAGGGGTTTTTGTGCTGTGAATTAGAGATTAGAAAATTTGATAATAGTTACAATGAATGTCATAGTAGCATAATAAACATTAATAATAGAATAATTTTAAGAAAATAATATTACCCTGGTAGATATTTTCTGAAAGGATAGCTAAGATAAAGGAAAATCAGGAGACTTTTTGTAAAACTACAAAGTAGAATACCCACAGCTAGTTTTCCTTTCTCCCAAAATCCTATGAAGAAAAGAAGTAATGATATTTTTAACCTTTTTTCTAGGCTAAAACTATATTAAGAGGTGGAGAATGGGAGATGAAAAAGAAAACAGTGGCATATTTTGTCAGTCAAAAAACAGGAGGAAAATGCCAAATGATGTGGCTAACGGAGAAAACAGAATTGTTAACTGTAAGTGGCAAAAGCTGAGAAACAGCCCAAAATATACTGAAATATCCTGAATGGCACCAGATACCTCTGAGAGAGAGAATCAAGCTGCTAGTGTAGTGCATTGAAATTCAATTATATTTCTGGATCATCTTCCTCCTTCTCTTCAATCAACCGGTAAATATTCCAATGTCCCTCCATCAGTCGACTGAAGTTTTATTCTATGGAGGGGGTAAAATAGAATCTCTTTGGACTGAGAAGCCCAGGAACAGATAAATTCATAAAACAGCATATTAAAAACAACTTCAGTAAGAATACTGTGATCCCAGCTCTCCTCCATTTTCCTCCTAGAAAGTTGACAGCCAGGCCTTCGTCTGCCAGGCAGGATAATAAAAGATACAAGTGAACTTAACAAGCTCAGGACGAATGTCCCAGACACATTGACATCAGGGTTCCCCCAAGAAACAACCAAAGCAAATCACTTTACAATGTGCTCAAAGCTGACAAGTCCTATCCAGATACAGGGCTTCCAATTCACTTTTTGATTTCATCCTTGTATATATGAGCATGAAAGCAAAGAAAGCAAGACCTTTGAGGAGAACTTTAACATAAAAGATAGAGACCAATGAAAATTTTTTTGAATTTGATATGAAAAACAAAGATAACTAAAGAAAAAGTAAACAAGGAGAACTACATCAAATTAAAAAGCTGTAAAGGAAACTATCAACAAAAAATTAGGTAACCTACTGAATGGGAGAAAATATTTGCAAATCATATATCTGATAAGGGATAAATATGTAGAGAAGTCATACAACTCAGTAGCAAAAAGAATTGGATTAAAAAGTGGGCAGAGCACTTGCATAGACATTTTTTTTTTCTATAGAAAATGTGTGGACACCCAACAGGTACATAAAAAGTTGCTCACTAATTATCAAGGAAATGCAAATGAAAACCACAGTAAGATATCACTTCACACCTGTTAAAATGGCTATTATCAAAAGCCAACAAATTGCAAGTGTTGGACAGGATGTGGAGAAAGGGAATCCCTATGTACTGTTGGTGGAAATGTAAATTTGGGAAACCGCTATGGAGACTCTTCAAAATTAGAACTACCAAATGTCCCAGCAATTCCACATCTGGGTATTTATCCAAAGAAAATAAAAGCACTAACTCAAAAGATATATATGTATGTCCTAACATTCATGAAAGTAATGTTTAAATTTATCTTATTTTAATTTTATTTTTCTTTATATCCTTCATTTTCTTGGCTCAGGATTCTTTCTTGCATCTCAGACATTCTTTCTGGGATAGTTTTATTTCCTCCTGATGTATGTACTTAAGTTCCTTTAGAAAGGGTGCCTTAGTGATAAATTCTCTTAATTTCTATTTGTATAAAGTACGTTTCTTGAATGATAGCTTAACTAAATATTTACTTCTAGATTAACAATTTTTTTCTTAGTATCCTAAATATGTTATTTTATTGTCTTCTGGCTTCTATTTTTATTAGTTTGTTATTCCTTTGTAGGTAATTCTTTTTTTTTTTCCTTGCTACTTTAAAAATTTGTCATTCTGCAGTTCCACATGATATGTGTCTGTGTGAGTTGTCTTTTAATTATTCTGTTTGTAATTCATTGTGATTCCTGAATCTGAGGATGCATATCTTCTATCAATTTTGGAAGATTTCCACCTATTTTTAAACAGTTAGAGAAGGAAATGGCAACCCACTCCAGTATTCTTGCCTGGAGAATCTCATGGATGGAGGAGTCAGGTGGGCTACACTCCACAGGGTGGCAAAGAGTCAGACACGACTGAGCGACTTCATTTTCTCTATTCTCATTTTCTAGAACTCCAAGTATATGTTAGATTTTATTATATTATCCCTCATTTAAAAAATATCTACTTCTTAATTTTCACAGCTCATCTTTTATACATTCTGTATAATTTTTTCAGATATTTCTCCAAATTTCTTAATTGTCTCTCCAGCCCACTGTTTTACCCATTCATGGAATTTTAAACTTCAAGAATATTATGTGTGTGTGTGTGTGTGTGTGTGTGTGTGTATTAAGACCTACAAGACAGATGGAGGCTTGTAAAGCATTTTATATTCAAGCAATAAACTGTGGAAAATTCTGAAAGAGATGAGAATACCAGACCACCTGA
>SJYC01063733.1:0-15871 GCA_006408675.1 Madoqua kirkii
AAAAGTGGTTACTTTTTAAAAAATATGATAAATAGTTATAAGGAAGAAAAAGTTCTGAAATGAACTGCTTTCTCCTCTATTAATCCATTTTCAAATGAGATGAGAATTATCAGAAGGACTTTAAAAAGTTTCAATTTTCCTGCCCAGAAGACTGCTGTTACAAATTTTGGCTTGTAA
Organism: Madoqua kirkii; assembly: GCA_006408675.1. Classification (NCBI taxonomy): domain Eukaryota; kingdom Metazoa; phylum Chordata; class Mammalia; order Artiodactyla; family Bovidae; genus Madoqua; species Madoqua kirkii. The sequence continues at coordinate 178 of SJYC01063733.1, forward strand.
AACCAGAAAAGGTTAGTTCACTGATGACTGTGCTCAAGAGCCATGGTCAATCAGAAAAAGGTGTTTTTTGCATACTCTTAAAGCTGATGATATTTATAAACAATTCTAGAAGAAATTTCTGTGTGAATGAGTTAGTCTGTCCCAGGGTCATAGTCTATACCAAAGTTTTTCAAATTGCAGGTCACAAGCCATTTTTCAGTCCTTACATAAATGTAATGGGTAGTGACTAGGACTTCTGAATGAAGTAGTATACCCTTGAACAGAAAATACTAGAGTGCATTGTTTGTAGTAAGAATAAATGTTGGTTTGTGAAACTTTTGATTCCATGTATATGAATATGTGACTGTGTTGGGATATGTATTTTTCACTATGGATCATGTTCCCCTGCCCAATTAAAACTATTTGCTGGACTCAACCATCTTAAAAGTGTTTACCCAACAGTATAGCAAAGGTGAATTGTATTGAAAGGCACTGTAATATGTTTATGTGTTGTCTCTCTAACATAGTGCTAAAATTTTCTCCTAGATGAGTAAATATTAATACATATGGAAATTAGGGCACACTAACTAAGGTCCATCTAGTCAAGGCTATGGTTTTTCCAGTAGTCATGTATGGATGTGAGAGTTGGACTGTGAAGAAGGCTGAGCGCTGAAGAATTGATGCTTTTGAAGTGTGGTGTTGGAGAAGACTCTTGAGAGTCCCTTGGACTGCAAGGAGATCCAACCAGTCCATTCTGAAGGAGATCAGCCCTGGGATTTCTTTGGAAGGAATGATGCTAAAGCTGAAACTCCAGTACTTTGGACATGTCATGCGAAGAGTTGACTCATTGGAAAAGACTGATGCTGGGAGGGATTGAGGACAGGAGGAGAAGGGGGTGACCAGGGATGAGATGGCTGGATGGCATCACTGACTCGATGGACGTGAGTCTGAGTGACCTCCGGGAGTTGGTGATGGACGGGGAGGCCTGGTGTGCTGCGATTCCTGGGGTCACAGAGTCGAACACGACTGAGCGACTGAACTGAGCTGAATATATATATGACTTTCACCAATTCTAAAGATGATGACAGTTCAAGATGAAGTAAAAATTTTGCTTATTGCTCTATTTGATTACCACATAGACTGGACACAGGGCCATCACACCTCATGTTTTCCTGCTCCTGGTCATATGGGGGAAGGGAACTACTCTGCTAAAAGTCTTGAATAATATCAAAGCAATCTTTTGCGCTATAGCAAAGTTTAGGAATTTCAGTATATATATTAGCATTAATCTATATCTTCAGAACTTTAAGCTGCAAATATGGAACAACTAGGAAGTATTTCAAAGGATAATGTGAAACTACAAAATGAGTCACTTACATTGAGTTATATTCATATTCTAGCTTCTAGTTCTTTCTCTTTTAAAGAAAAATTAAAATTAGGTCACTTCTGTTTGTAACCTGCGTAGTATTTAATCAATCAGCTATTTCCTGTTTAGATTCTACTTCTACTTCTGATGCAGAGTTTTATTTTATCTCAATATCTTAATATTAGCTATTCAAGAAAATTAACTTTTGTATACAGAGAGTATACATGCTTTATATAAATAATGGGAAAAAACATTTTGTATAAGTTGAAAATTGTTTCAGGTCTTTGAAATCAAAATCAAATATTTATGTATGGGGAAAAACATCTTCATATATTCTATATAAAGCTTTCCATTTTGCAGTTGTTTGCAGAGACTGCCATTTTGAGTTATAGTGGAACAGTGCTCTTTCTGACCTTTGAACAAGGATGCGTGACTTAGCTTTTGGCATTCTTCCTAACAATACCCCAGAGGGCAGAGTTGTATTCCAATGTGACATATATTTGAAAATGTCTTGCACAGAGGATAAATTTCATTTGTAAATGTATCAAGAGCAGATTCAAAACAGGCTGAAGCTGCATTTGTTTGGTTCAAGAAAATGATAATGTCTTGACTTTGGCTATTGCCATTATTGCTTAAACCAACGGATTTTCTTAAACCTTGCCGAACAGAAGAGCAATGAGTATCTTCATTTTAATTTTTTCTCTCATTATATTGTAAGTTTCTTTAATTCTAATTTCAAAGACTTTACCCTGCCTTGTGTCAGCACAAGTTGTCAGAAAGACAACAGGGTATAAAGCATGTCCTTCTGCTACATATTTTGCTGCATTTGAAGCATACAAGAAGTGATCTTTTTAGACTGAAATATGTCTATAATCTGAGTTTCCCTGATGGTTCAGATGGTAAAGAATCTATGTGCAGTGCAAGAGACCTGGGTTCAGTTCCTGGTTCAAGAAGATCCCCTGGAGAAGGGAATGGCAACCCACCAGTATTCTTGCCTGGAGAATCCTATGGACAGAGGAGCCTGGTGGGCTATAGTCCAAGGGGTTGCAGAGTCAGACATGACTGGCTAACTAACACTTTCACTTTTCCCATGTCTATAATCCTACAGCTGAAAGTACTGATTTGCTGAACATGGAGGTCAAATCTTTATTAAGATTATGATCAGGAATTAAAAGACTTTCAAAGAAGAAACAAAAATATTTTATTTTTCTAATAGTTATAAACTTGAATAAGCTTAGACATAGATCTTGAAACATTAATTCGAATTTATTCTACCTTTCATTTCTCCTTTTGTGCCCAGTGTTCACTTTTAAGACAGTTTTTACATAGATGTTCACCGTCAGATACAAGTTGTAAATAATCTGTATTTTTCTTCATTCAGTATTTTGTATTTTGTTCATTCCTACATAGTCAAACTGGAATATACTCATACCTCCCCCATTATTTTACTGAATACCTAATCACTGAGTCTACTGCTCTGAGTATGTGTATAGTGTCCAAAATACAGAGGCTATGTCCAGTTCTTCTCAATAGGTAGAAAATTTTAGAGAAACTGAATGAAGGTTTAGTGCATATGATTGTAATTTACAGGTTAGTTGAAATAAATGCATTATACTGAAGCAAAGTCACTAGAGTTGTTCTTTATTTAGTGATTGCTACTAATTGCTTTCAAGAGGTTAGTTCTCCTCAACCATGTTTATAATGGCAATGGAATTATTTGTCCCTGCCATAGCATTAGTGGTGTTAATATTAATGATTTTCACATTTCTTTTGTACAGTTCAAAATGTCATCTTGTTAACAAGAATTCTTTATCAGAGATAAAAATGCATGTTACTAAATTGACAGGATAACTATTTGTTTCCTATTTTTCATCTCACTAACAAATGATGTCAACTAGAATGTTTAACTGCCCTCAGTTTCATGGAAAATCAAGTGACATCCCTTCTCTGAATGTGTGGTCAGATTAATCTTAGTCTTTTCTTTTGTAAACTAACACTTGATAATCAAACAGAATAGTCATGTGCAAGTAGGTTTATGTTAATGAATTAGACCTCTAAATTATCAGGTCACATTAAAATTTATTTTCTGAAATTAAGAGAATATACAGTGCTATCATTTAGTCTTCTTTCTCTCTCTTCCAGAGAAATGATGAAGAAGCAGTTGTGGATAGAGGTGGAACTCGTTCTATTCTCAAAACACACTTTGAGAAAGAAGATTTAGAAGGTAAGACTTTTGGGGGGAAGGGGATACCTATTGATATTTCAAAGAAATGTCAAGTTTTAGTAATCTGGAGAATGGCAAAAGTTGAAATCAGAGTAGTGGTGGTGGTGGAACGTGGCTATGACTGTTTTGGTGTGGTCTGGAGAGCCAGTAGGCAGTCCTGCAGACAATGAGAGCGTTAATTCATTCAACAGACCTTTATTGAACCTCTCCTGTATTCCTATATTGTATTGTGTGCCAGTCTTTCAGTAACCCTTGCTTCAAGGAGTTAAAATTAATTGGGAAATGAAAAGAAAAAAATTATGACAGACTAGCCACTCCAGTGTTCTTGCCTGGAGAATCCCAGGGATTCCGGAGCCTGGTGGGTTGCTGTCTATGGAGTCGCCCAGAGTCGGGCCAACTGAAGCGACTTAGCAGCAGCGGCAGCAGCATCTTGGGTGGGGCTGTGTGACAGAGGAGGACAGGATAGGCGTCTCACTCAGTCTGGGTTGTCAGAGTAGGCTGTCACTGGGAGTTAAGGACAATTGGTGTTCTGGTTTTATTGCGATATCTGTGAGAAAGGGCTCAAGGCATCATGTGGGTGACCAGATAATTCAACAAGGAGATTCTGAACCAGAATATCCTGGGTTTAAATATCAACTCTGTCCCTTATATGCTACAGAACCTTTAGCTAGTTAATTAGTTAGCTTCTCTGTGGCTTCTCTACTGGCTCAGATGGTAAAGCATCTACCTGCAATGCAGGAAACCCGAGTTCAATCTCTGAATCAGGAAGAGCCCCTGGAGAAGGAAAGGGCAACCCACTCCAGGACCCTAGCCTAGAAAATTCAATGGAGGCAGGAGCCTGGCAAAGAGTCGGACATGACTGAGAGACTTCACTTTCACTTTCTCAGTTTTTGTCTCTGTTGTTAAAATAAAGATAACAATGGAATGTGTTTCCTAAAGTTCTTGTGAGAAATAAGGGAAAAATACTTAGAATAGTACCTGGTGCAAGAGTTACATAAGTGTTGGCAATTTTTCAGTTCAGTTCAGTCACTCAGTCATGTCTGACTCTTTGCGACCCCATGGACTGCAGCACTCCAGGTCCATCACCAACTTCCAGAGCTTACTCAAACTCATATCCATTGAGTTGGTCATACCGTCCAGCCATCTCATCCTCTGTCATCCCCTTCTCCTCCTGCCTTCAATTTTCCCCAGCATCAGGGTCTTTTCCAGTGAGTCAGCTCTTTGTATCAGGTGGCCAAAGGATTGGAGTTTCAGATTCAGCATCAGTCCTTTCAGTGAATATTCAGGGTTGATTTCCTTTAGGATGGACTAGTTGGATCTCCTTGCCATCCAAGGGACTTTCCAGAGTCTTTTCCAACACTACAGTTCAAAAGCATCAATTCTTCTGTGCTCAGCTTTCTTTATAGTCCAATGCTCATATCCATTCATGACTACTGGAAAAAAACATAGCATTGACTAAATGGACCTTTGTTGGCAAAGTAATGTCTCTGCTTTTTAATATGCTGTCTCAGTTGGTCATAACTTTCCTTCCAAGGAGCAAACGTCTTTTAATTTCATGGCTGCAATCACCATCTGCAGTGATTTTGGAGCCCCCCAAAATAGTCTGTCACTGTATCCTATCTATTTGCCATGAAGTGATGGGACCAGATGCCATGATCTTCATTTTCTGAATGTTGAGCTTTAAGCCAACTTTTTTCACTCTCCTCTTTCACTTTCATCAAGAAACTTTTAGTTCTTCTTCACTTTCTACCATAACGGTGGTGTCATCTGCATATCTGAGGTTATTGATATTTCTCCTGGCAATCTTGATTCTAGCTTGTGCTTCCTCCAGCCCAGTATTTCTCATTATGTACTCTGCATAGAAGTTAAATAATCAGGATGACAGTATTTAGCCTTGATGTACTTCTTTTCCTATTTGGAACCAGTCTGTTGTTCCATGTCCAGTTCTAATTGTTGCTTCCTGACCTGCATACAGATTTCTTAAGAGGCAACTCAGGTGGTCTGGTATTCCCATCTTTTGAAGAATTTTCCACAGTTTGTTGTGATCCACACAGTCAAAGGCTTTGGCATAGTCAATAAAGCAGAAATAGATATTTTTCTGGAACTCTCTAGCTTTTTCAATTGGTCATACCGTCCAGCCATCTCATCCTCTGTCATCCCCTTCTCCTCCTGCCTTCAATTTTCCCCAGCATCAGGGTCTTTTCCAGTGAGTCAGCTCTTTGTATCAGGTGGCCAAAGGATTGGAGTTTCAGATTCAGCATCAGTCCTTTCAGTGAATATTCAGGGTTGATTTCCTTTAGGATGGACTAGTTGGATCTCCTTGCCATCCAAGGGACTTTCCAGAGTCTTTTCCAACACTACAGTTCAAAAGCATCAATTCTTCTGTGCTCAGCTTTCTTTATAGTCCAATGCTCATATCCATTCATGACTACTGGAAAAAAACATAGCATTGACTAAATGGACCTTTGTTGGCAAAGTAATGTCTCTGCTTTTTAATATGCTGTCTCAGTTGGTCATAACTTTCCTTCCAAGGAGCAAACGTCTTTTAATTTCATGGCTGCAATCACCATCTGCAGTGATTTTGGAGCCCCCCAAAATAGTCTGTCACTGTATCCTATCTATTTGCCATGAAGTGATGGGACCAGATGCCATGATCTTCATTTTCTGAATGTTGAGCTTTAAGCCAACTTTTTTCACTCTCCTCTTTCACTTTCATCAAGAAACTTTTAGTTCTTCTTCACTTTCTACCATAACGGTGGTGTCATCTGCATATCTGAGGTTATTGATATTTCTCCTGGCAATCTTGATTCTAGCTTGTGCTTCCTCCAGCCCAGTATTTCTCATTATGTACTCTGCATAGAAGTTAAATAATCAGGATGACAGTATTTAGCCTTGATGTACTTCTTTTCCTATTTGGAACCAGTCTGTTGTTCCATGTCCAGTTCTAATTGTTGCTTCCTGACCTGCATACAGATTTCTTAAGAGGCAACTCAGGTGGTCTGGTATTCCCATCTTTTGAAGAATTTTCCACAGTTTGTTGTGATCCACACAGTCAAAGGCTTTGGCATAGTCAATAAAGCAGAAATAGATATTTTTCTGGAACTCTCTAGCTTTTTCAATGATCCAGGGGATGTTGGCATTTGATCTCTGGCTCCTCTGCCTTTTCTAAATCCAGCTTGAATATCTGGAAGTTCATGGTTTACGTACTTTGAAGCCTGACTTGGAGAATTTTGAGCAGTACTTTGCTAGTGTGTGAGATGAGTGCAATTGTGTGATTGTTTGAGCATTCTGTGGCAATTATTATTATACCACAATTTATGTGTACACACCGTTAGTTGATTTTTTTTTATTTTAAGAAAATTTAATGAGAAAATTAGGAAATAAAATAGCTTACTACAGTGCAGTTTCTACAGACTTTCTAATGCAGCTGTACTTCCAAAATCTTGGAATTAATAGCACTCAAAATTCCTTGGCCTTCCGTTTATCAAGCAGCAGGTGTTTAGCAAACAGAGGGCTAGATGGAAACTCAAGAGACCTGTATTTTAGCTTTGACCTTGTACTAAAGTGTATAGTTTTAGGCTGAGCCATTAAACCTACCAAACAATGAAGGGGGTGAAACAGACAATGATTATTACTAGTGGGATACAAGGTATATGGTATTTTTCATCTCTTTGTTAAAAAGTGATACCCAAATCATCTGAAGGAAAATGAATTGGAGATAGCTCTTAATAACCTACTGCAGTCTAAACTGTTTATTCCCCTTAAGAATTGTAATGTAGCCACTTAAATTACAATTAAATTCATTATTCTTGGGTCTTAACTTTAGCTACAACAATTAAATAAGAGGAGAGGTAATATACTATTTAGAGACAACTTTCAAACTATACCTACTCTATGCCTGACATTTTGCTTGATTCACAGAAAACCCTCGAGATCTAGAAAGTTTATACTTACTGGGTGGGCTCAGTAATTTGCATGCTACCCATAGTTATTATATAAGTTGAATGAGTAGAAACTTGAAAAATCTAACCCAGTAATGAGTAATATAAAGATAATTTTTCTTTAGATTTGAAATGCTATTGCTTTTTTCTCAGCAGTATATTTATTGTACCATGACTTAAACTATGCTTATAGTCAATAAACTCACATAAGAAAACCTAACAAGACAAGAATTTATTGTAAGAATATACTCCATTCAAGGGAAAAATCATCTTGGGTTTAAAGATATGGTTGATAATCCACACACAGATAAATGGAAGTTAACAGTTAGTAATTTATAAATGGGGCTTCCCTGGTAGCTCAGAAGGTAAAGCATCTGCCTGCAATGCAGGAGACCTGGGTTCGATCCCTGGGTCGGGAAGGATTCCCTGGAGAAGGAAATTTATAAATAGCTAAAGTAAAATGGTAAACAGTCCCTTTGAATGGAAAATACATAATGCTAAAATAAGATTTACTAAGGTCATTTTAATTATTATGTTAACATATATTACATACATTTCCTTTTACTGGGAATGATTAGGAAATGCACATAACAGTGCACAGTACTTTAAAAGAGATTTCTGATTGAAAAAACACAATTGGATAAATCATATTTGTTTCATTTGCTGATGTCTGTAGTGGGAGTTTTAATCCCAAAAGTGAATAATTGTGACCGAGTCACTGGTGATGAAAATAACATCACAGAATGCAAACATAATATTATATTACAGAATTTTAAAAAATGAGGAAAACCTTATTTATGTTGGTTTTATAAGTATTTGTTTTGCTCCCAGATCATAGTGAGTAGATGAATATTCCAGCATTTGAGGATGCTATAGAAGATTCTGTTGTGATGCATGCAAAGAATAAACAAATCTGTTAGTGATTCCCAAGTTGATTACCCTGCATCAGACAATAATGCAGGGGCAATGGTTCAGAAAAAATCATGGTTCAGAAAAAATCAACTGGTGTCATAATATATTCTAACATAGGTAAGGCGAGAGCACCAGACGGAAAGGTGGCATTACTGAGGGTAATGGAGGAAGTATGGTAGTTTCTCTTTTGTGTAATTAAAAGGAAAAGATGGAGTGCCACTTTCTAAGAGCTTCTTTTGTAACATAGATAAAATATACCAATAGATACATATTTGAAACGAAATAGAAGTTCTTTGTGGTAAAAAAACCTAACATAAAATTTATCATCATAACCAATTCTAAGTGTACAGTTCAATGTTGTTAAACCTATTCACAATGTTGTGTAAGCCATCTCCAGAACATTTTCATCCTCAAAACTGAAATTCTGTAAAACAACAACTCCTCATTTCCTTCTCCCCTGGCAACCACCATTCTACCTTCTGTTTCTATGAATCTGGCTACCCTTATACACCTCATGTACATGAACTCATGCAGTATTTGTCTTTTTTGACTGATTTATTTCACTTAGCATAATGTCTTGAAGGTTTATCCATGTTGTAGCATGTGTTAGACTTACTTTCCTTCTGAAGACTGAGTAATATCTATTATATGTATATACTACATTCTATTTATCCACTCATCTATTCATGAACATAATTGTTTTCATCTCTTTGCTGTTGTGAGTAGTGCTGTTATGAGTATGAATATGCAGATATTTCTTTAAGACCCTGCTTTCAATTCTTTTGAGTATATACCCCTTCATTTTCTGAATGTTGAGTTTTAAGCCAACTTTTTCACTCTCCTCTTTCACTTTTATCAAGAGGCTTTTTAGCTCCTCTTCACTTTCTGCCATAAGGATGGTGTCATCTGCATATCTGAGGTTATTGATATTTCTCCCAGCAGTCTTGATTACAGCCTGTGCTTCTTCCAGTCCAGCGTTTCTCATGATGTACTCTGCATAGAAGTTAAATAAGCAGGGTGACAATATACAGCCTTGATGTCTTCTTTTTCCTATTTGGAATCAGTATGTTGTTCCATGTCTAGTTCTAACTGTTGCTTCCTGACCTGCATACAGATTTCTCAAGAGACAGGTCAGGTGGTCTGGTATTCCCATCTCTTTCAGATTTTTCCACAGTTTATTGTGATCCACACAGTCAAAGGCTTTGGGATAGTCAATAAAGCAGAAATAGATGTTTTTCTGGAACTCTCTTGCTTTTTTGATGATCCAGCGGATGTTGGCAATTTGATCTCTGGTTCCTCTGCCTTTTCTAAAACCAGCTTGAACATCAGGGAGTTCACGGTTCATGTATTGCTGAAGCCTGGCTTGGAGAATTTTGAGCATTACTTTACTAGCGTGTGAGATGAGTGCAATTGTGCGGTAGTATGAGTATTCTTTGGGTTTGCCTTTTCTGGGGATTGGAATGAAAACTGATCTTTTCCAGTCCTGTGGCCACTGCTGAGTTTTCCAAATTTGCTGGCATATTGAGTGTAGCACTTTCACAGCATCATCTTTCAGGATTTGAAATAGCTCCACTGGAATTCCATCACCTCCACTAGCTTTGTTCGTAGTGATGCTTTCTAAGGCCCACTTGACTTTACCCAAAATCATTGATATATATAAATAAATTCTTTAGTGAGTGAGATACAATTTGTTTTCTGTGTTTTTAGCACATATTTCTAAAATAATACCTGCTATTTTCTACAGCTTGATAACAGATAGGAGGCCGTAAAACCTTAAGAATATTATTAGAAAGTTTGTGTTCAAAACCTTTTAGTTGTTCCATACCAAACTTAGGTGGCTCAGTGTTAAAGAATCCACTTGCAGTGCAGGAGACCTGGGTTTGATACCTGGGTTGGGAAGATCACCTGGAGGAGGGCATGGAAACCCACTCCAGTATTCTTGCCTGGAAAATCCCCATGGATAGTGGAGCCTGGTGGGCCACAGTCCATAGAGTTGCAAAGAGTCATACACGACTGAGCAACTAAGCACACAAATTGAGAACTTCCCAGGTGGCTCAGTGGTAAAGAATCCACCTGCAATGCTAGAGATGCAGATTAGATCCTGGGTTTCGAAGAGCCCCTGGAGAGTGAAATGGCAAGCCACTTCAGTATTCTTGCCTAAACAGAAATCCCATGGACAGAGAAGCTTGGCTGGCTATAGTCTGTGGAGTTGCAAAGAGTCAGACATGACTTAGTGACTAAACCACAACAGTACCAGATTGGTGCCTTCTCATCTTCTCCACTGGAGAAGGCAATGGCACCCCACTCCAATACTCTTGCCTGGAGAACCCCATGAAGGAGGAGCCTGGTAGGTTACAGTCCATGGGGTCGCTAAGAGTCAGACAGGACTGAGCGACTTCACGTTGACTTTTCACTTTAATGCATTAGAGAAGGAAACCCACACCAGGGTTCTTGCTTGGAGAATCCCAGGGATGGGGGAGCCTGGTGAGCTGCCATCTATGGGATCGCACAGAGCCGGACACGACTGAAGCGACTTAGCAGCAGCAGCAGCGGCATCTTCTCCACAAAGAATAGAGTGTTCATTCTACCCACCCGGTAGTGTACTTGATCCCTCCTGGCAGAATAATTATCTTCCTCCTTCAGATAACTCTAAATTTATATCATTTCATATATTATTATTATGTATATATTTCTTATCATTCTTATTTGATTACAAGCTTGTTCAGGAAAAAATCTTTGTCTTACCTGTTATTTGCATAATATCACAGTATCTATCCAGCACTTTTTCTTATACTCGATTACCCTGTCTCTTATACACATCTTACCTATATCTTGATATTCTTTTGCTCACTTTATTTTAGACAAAAAATTAGGTTTACTAGTTTATTTCTTTTAGGACCATTCAATATATTGTGGACCCAAAGCCAGAGAAAATATAAGTAAAATACATAATGCAAAGCTGTCATGCAACATAATTTTACCAGTGATAATACCTTCCCACTTTTTTCATTTCACCTAATGCATTCCTGCGCTCTTAAGATAACTAAAATGCTTTTCTGACCATAATTATTGTAATGTCAAAAGTATTTTTCACTAAAAAGCAGAAGATAAGTGCTGATCCTATGATTATGATACAACATTTTTCAACCAAAGTAAAAAATAATTTAAAAATAAAGAAAAATCCAAAAATTAGGCTTACATATTTTTCTTTCTGATTTTTTAATCTCCAAAAATTGCCGTCAGAAGGGAAAAATGAATTCTGGTAAGAGAAACAAAAGTTGCTCAGTCTCAGTTGAGATTGAGATGGGCTTAGAAGGATGAATGAGAGTTCTGAGGACAAAGAAGGAAGGATTTATCAGATTCTGGGAATGGCAAGTGTGGTGTGGCCAACACACTGGAACTGTGTACATGGAGGTAAGGAGTGACTGGAAATGAAGTTTAAATATTTGCATAAGGTAAGTCAAATAATGAAGAATGAATTAATTTTTTAAAGTTACTCTGTGGTAAGTGCTATTATCATCTCAATTTTATGTATAAAGAAACCAAAGCCCAAAAGATTGGGCTGCCCAGGCCCTGACTAGCAAGTATAAGAGCAGGGATTCAGACACTCAGGGGTCTGGGCTTTTAACACCTAGATGTAAACATAATGTGGAAACTTGTTTTTTAGGTGACTGAATGGGGCAAGAAGTATATTAACTGGAAGACTGGGGCATATTTACTCAGTCATAACTATTTTTTAAAAGTTGAGATTATCCAATGAAGCAGTGAAGAATTTGATAGTACCTGCATTGCAGCAGCTTTCCAAATAATTTTGCAAAGATTGAAAAATTTAAAACTAGTAAATTCCCATTAGACCGATTCATTTCCACAAAAAGAAGAGCTCTATCCCACTGGAGACAATTTTTAATGTAACCTCATGTTCTCTTATTTTAAATTCTTGTCTCTGCTGTACCATAGAATGAATAGTCTTATTGTTTCATTATTTCAAATGTCTTTTATTTGAAAAAGAAAGAACCATTTTTCCTGCTATTTTTGGTTGCTAGCTTTTGTGCAATTTAATATTGTGATACAGGTTCAAAGTCACTTGATGGAGAAATTCTAACTGGTATTTGGTCCATTGGGAATAATTAGTGGAATTAATTAACTACATAGGATCCATTTAAAATTGTACATTCTGCCTGCCAAACACTTTAGATATTTGAGGATGGGAATTGGTCAGATAGTCTAATAGTGAAGATACCAGAAAAAAAAAGATAGCCAGTAGAAAATTTTATTTCCTAATTGATTATCTTGGCCACCTATGTACATTTCACAATGAATTGTTTTATTTTTCTCCTAGATATTCTAAAAATAAAAACTAAATAAGAGAATATTTATTTTTAAACAGTCTAATAATGGAATTACTTTTATTCCTAAAGTTAACTCCCAGGTGAGCTATACATAACATAAACATGTTCCATGTTTCTTCATACTAATTGTTCCACATGAATTTGTGTGTGACCCACATCTTTATTTTGATATATAAATTTATTTGTGATATTTTTTCTATTTGGAGTGGTAGTTTGATATTTATAGTCTGTTTTTAGAGTATATTGTAAATTTTAAAGATCTATTTTTCTAAATTTGGTCATGGCTTATTAGATCATTCACAAATAGTTATATCATTTGCAAGTATGTCCTTGCATGAGGATAGTAATAGTAACAAATATTATAATGTGGATATGTGACTAAGAAATCCAGCAAATTTATGGTTTCATAATTTAGGAGTTCTTGTTGTATTTTTTCCATCCCTAGTTTACAACGTCAGTTTTTAGGCAGCTGATTTTAGAATAAGAGCGTATGTTCTTAATCTCCCTCATTATTCCTTGTAAATCTTTCTCTGTTTACTACCTATTCTCTACTTATCAAAGGCACCGTACAGACTTGAAGTATTTGTTATGTAATGTGACCTAAGACATATCGTTTGTGAATAAGGAGAACTGTATATTTGTGTGTGTATATGTAAAATTTTCAGTCATTTGCTATTTTAGTGATATAATAGATGGAAAGAAATCTCTTTTCATTACCTTAAATATAATCCTATAAATATTAAAATAGGGTATTTTGCAGCAAAGAATTTATTGCTTTAATCCTTCTATATTTTTCTTCAAAAATATTTAATACTTTGAAGACAAACCACAAATGACTAAAGCTTCTTAATATGTTTATATTAACACTATACGTTTGAGTTTTTTAGACATGAGACTTAAATGAGTTGATTATTTAGTTATACAGTTTAATAGTGTGGGAGTAGTATTCTGAAAGTGACACTGTGAAGGAATCAATTTAGTCTACTTCTTGATTAAATTCTCCAATCTCTGTTTCCACTAGCTTCCCTCTAGTGCTATCCTACTTTAAAACCCCTTGGCTGCATGTGATCGGAACCTCCACATGTTATCCCCTCACAATTGAAGCACAGGCGGGCTACCAATCAATTTGGACTTCCCTTGTGAAGTCATCATCATTCACCAATATTAATTGCGTGCTAATGGTATACAAGCAGTGAGCAAAACTGCTGCTTTATGCTCTTTATTTTCAAAGATGGTTTACATACTGGTGCTATCAAAAGGGAAACTTCCTTGGGAAAAATTACAGTGGCCACCTTGCACAGAAATGTTTACATTTAAAATATCAATTGCAATAAATACTGATGATAGTAAGTATTAAATAGTAATTGAAAGAGGTTACGTTCTTAAATTTCTGGATTTTTTTTGTTGTTGTTCAGTTGCTAAGTTGTGTACGACTCTTTATGACCCCATGGGGTCTTTTTGACCCCAGCACTCCAGAATTCCCTGTGCTTCACTATCTCCTGGGGTTTGTTCAGATTTATGTCCACTGGGTCTGTGATGCTAACTAACCATCTCATCCTCTTACTGCCCTCTTCTCCTTTTGCCCTCAGTCTTTCCCAGGACCAGGGTCTTTTCCGATGAGCTGGCTATTTGCTTCAGGTGGCCAAAGAATTGGAGCTTCAGCTTCAGCATCTATCCTTCCAATGAATATTCAGGGTTGATTTCCTTTAGGATTGACTGGTTTGATCTTCTTGCAGTCCAAGGGACTCTCAAGAGTCTTCTCCAGCACCACAATTTGAAAGAATCAGTTCTTCAGCACTCAGCTGTCTTTAGTCCAACTCTCACACAGGTACAAGACTACTGGAAAAACCATACCTTTGACTGTACATAGGACCTTTGTCAGCAAAGTGATGTCTTTGATTTTTAATATGCTGTCCAGGTTTATCTTAGCTTTCCTTCAAAGGAGTAAACATCTTTTTTTAAAATATTTTTTTAATTTAATACTTTATTCTATTTTACAATACTATATTGGTTTTGCCATACATTGACATGAATCAGCCATCTTTTAATTTCATGGCTGCAGTCACCATCTGCAGTGATTTAGGAGACCAAGAAAATAAAATTGGTCATTGCTTCCACTTTTTCCCCATCCATTTGCCATGAAGCGATGGGACCTGATGCCATGATCTTCAATTTTTGAATGTTGAATTTTAAGCCAGTTTTTCACTCTCCTCTTTCACCCTCATCAAGAGGCTCTTTAGTTCCTTTTTACTTTCTGCCATTAGAGGGGTATCATCTGCATACCTGGGGTTGTCAATATTCTCCCAGCAATCTTGAGTCCAGCTTGTGAACAACTGGAGCCCGGCAATGGATCCAGCCTGTCATTTTGCATGACGTACTCTGCATGTAAGTTAAATAGAGTGACAATATACTGCCTTGTCATATTCCTTTCCCAAGTAGTTTTAGTCATGTGACCCTATGAACTTTAGCCTGCCAGGCTCCTTTGTCCATGGGATTCTCCAGGCAAGAATACTGGAGTGGGTTGCCATGCCCTCCTCCAGGGGCTCTTCTGACTCAGAGATTGAACCCATATCTATTATGTCTCCTGGATTGGCAGGTGGATTCTTTACCACTTAGCGCCACCTGGAAACCCCTTTCTATATTATACACATCTATACTTTTATCACACATTTTATAATTTTATACACATTTATACTTTTATTTTATACCTTATTTTCTTGGGCTCCAAAATCACTGCAGATGGTGACTGCAGCCATGAAATTAAAAGACGCTTGCTCCTTGGAAGAATAGCTATGACACATCGAAACCTGTATATTATCATATATGAAACAGATTGCCAGTTCAGGTTTGATGCGTGAGACAGGGTGCTCAGGGCTGGTGCATTGGGATGACTCTGAGGGATGGGATGGGGAGGAATGTGGCG
>SJYC01063734.1:0-10610 GCA_006408675.1 Madoqua kirkii
GGGGGGGGCGGGGCGAGGGGGGGGGGGGGGGGGGGGGGGGGGGGGGGGGGGGGGGGGGTTCAGGATGGGGAACATATGTACACCTATGGCTGATTCATGTCAATGTATGACAAAAACCACTACAATATTGTAAAGTAGTTAGCCTCCAATTAAAATAAATTAATTTTTAAAAAAGAAAGAAAGCTATGACAAACCTAGGCAGCATATTAAAAAGCTGAAACATTACTTTGCCAACAAAGATCCGTCTAAACAAAGCTATGGTTTTTGCAGTAGTCATGTATAGATGCTAGAGTTTGACTATAAAGAAAGCTGAATGCTGAAGAATTGATCCTTTTGTACTGTGGTGTTGGAGAAGACTCTTGAGAGTCCCTTGGACTGCAAGGAGATCCAATCAGACCATCCTAAAGGAAATCAGTCCTGAATATTCCTTGGAAGGACTGATGCTGAAGCTGAAACTCCAATACTTTGGCTACCTGATGTGAAGAACTGACTCATTGGAAAAGACCCTGATGCTGGGAAAGACTGAAGGCAGGAGGAGAAGGTGAGACAGAGTATGAGATGGTTGGATGGCATCACCTACTCAGTGGACATGAGTTTGAGCATGCTCTGGGAGTTGCTGATGGACAGGGAAGCCTGGAGTGTTGCAGTCCATGGGGTTGCAAAGAAACAGACACGACTGAGGGACTGAACTGAACTGATGCTTTTATCAGTGCTATTAATAGTATCACTGGAACCTTAATATAATTAATTCCATTTTGTATACCAATATTCTGAGGTTGCTTTTTGGAATGCTCTTTTATATTTTCTTCTGGTGACAATACCCCATTCTATATTTCCTCTTTCCTAACTTACTTGCTGCTGCTGCTGCTGCTGCTGCTGCTGCTGCTGCTAAGTTGTTTTTGTCGTGTCCGACTCTGTGTGACCCCATAGACGGCAGCCCACCAGGCTCCGCCGTCCCTGGATTCCCCAGGCAAGAGTGCTGGAGTGGGTTGCCATTTCCTTCTCCAATGCATTAAAGTGAAAAGTCAAAGTGAAGTTGCTCAGTCGTGTCCAACTCTTAGTGACCCCATGGACTGCAGCCTACCAGGCTCCTCCATCCATGGGATTCTCCAGGCAAGAGTACTGGAGTGGACTGCCATTGCCTTCTCTGCCTAACCTACCTAGTCATCCCTATTACTCTTAGTTTGTCAGGACTGCTGAAAGCATAATGAAAATAACTAATTATTGTTTCTTTCTTTCTCTGTCATCTCTACCCCTCTATCATCTCTATCCCAACTGACAGCTTCAGTTGGGAAGATAATACACAAAAGCAAAACAACTGAAAGTATGATTAAAAGAAAATAAAAATTTGATTTTCTGCTGATAAATTTAGCTTTTATCTTGTCTCTGCAGCAGGAATATTATGAATATCCTTTTTACTGAAGTTTAGTTGATTTATAATATTGTTTTTACTTCAGATTATAGCATAGTTAGTCAATATTTTTATAGATTATACTCCATTTAACATTATTACAAAATGGATGCTATAATTTCCTGTGCTGTACGAGATAGCCTTGTTGTTTATCTACTTTATACATAGCAGTTTGTATCTCTTAATCCTCTACCCCTAGCTTGCTGCTTCCCCTTCCCTCTCCCTAATGGTGACAACTACTTTATCCTCTGTATCTGTGAATCTGTTCGGTTTTGTTATAGACATTCATCTTTTTAGATTCCACATATGAGTGCTAACATAGAGTATTGTCTTTCTTTGACTTCTTTCACTAAGCATAATGCTTTCTAGGTTCATGAATCCACATTGCTACAAATGACAAAACTTCATTCCTTTTTAAGGCTGAGTAATATTTCATTATGTATTATACATTGTATATTATATATAGTGACTTTAAGATTATACATAATGTCCTTAACTATTACTATTCCATTTGACTTTTCAAAGCTGCTTCTAAATTACCTTTGGAGCATTTGTGAATAACATATTAGTCTTATTACCAAAAGGATTTATAATATCTAGCTAAATTATTTAGAATTATACCTATTTTTTCCTTTGCATAACTCAATTTTTTCTTATAATAGTAAACTGCTATTATTTAATAGGGTGACAATATAGTGGGAAAGTATTTTCTGATACTCTAATGCAAATGATAGTAGCGCTGATCATGAACATGGTAAGTCACGTTTACTAAGTTGAAATAATGATTGCTTCTCTCATGCTATCTCACTTTGATTTTCTTTTAAGATTTATTAATATGCATTCTATCTATTAAAAAGGTGCTCTTAATTGCCAGCTACAGTGGTCCCCCGTTGTCAGTCCTTTTGAATTCTCAGTTCCTTGTAAAACTTTTTACTGTACCTTTGTTTTTAGATCTTCCCTCTCTTTTCTCATCTCCCTTCCTGTGGCTTCTGAGAGCAGTCTTCCATAAGGGTTTTTTGTTTTATCCACTGGCCCCTCTTAGTCTACTTGACATTTCTATGTTTATTCTCAAAATTAAAATAGTTTTTATTGTTCTAAAAGTTATTAAAACAATATTTTAAAACAAAAAATTACTTGAGTTAGAAAAATCCAAGAAGTATAAAAAAGTATAAAGGAGGCAAACAAAACAAAACAACAGCCCCCAAAACTCACCACTTAGGAGCAAAAATTATTATTTTTAAAAAGAATTAATATTATAAACAGAATACACTTTAATTATGTACATAATCAGACAAGGGTTCAGTTCAGTTCAGTTGCTCAGTCATGTCCAACTCTTTGCTACCCCATGATCCTCAGGACGCCAGACCTCCTTGTCCATCACCAATTCCTGGGGTTCACCCAAACCCATGTTCATTGAGTCAGTGAGGCCATCCAACCATCTCATCCTCTGTCATCCCCTTCTCCTCCTGCCCTCAATCTTTCCCAGCATCGGGGTCTTTTCAAATGAGTCAGCTCTTTCCTGCATCAGGTGGCCAAATGATTGGAGTTTCAGTCAACATCAGTCCTTCCAGTGAACGCCCAGGACTAATTTCCTTTAGGATGGACTGGTTGGGTCTCCTTGCAGTCCAAGGGACTCTCAAGTCTTCTCCAACACCACAGTTCAAAAGCGTCAATTCTTCTGTCCTCAGCTTTCTTTATGGTCCAACTCTCACATCCATACATGACTACTGGAAAAACCATAGCCTGACTAGACGGACCTTTGTTGACAAAGTAATGTCTCTGCTTTTTAATATGCTGTCTAGGTTGGTGGTAACTTTCCTTCCAAGGAGTAAGCATCTTTTAATTTCAGTGATTTTGGAGCCCAGAAAAATAAAGTCTGCCACTGTTTCCACTGTTTCCCCATCTAGTTGCCATGAAGTGATGGGGCCGGATGCCATGATCTTCGTTTTCTGAATGTTGAGCTTTAAGCCAACTTTTGCACTCTCCTCTTTCACTTTCATCAAGAGGCTCTTTAGATAGCTAAATTACATGTAAGTGAATTATAGTATAATTCATAATCTTTTAAACTACTCTCTTCATTTAAAAGATCAGCATCATTCCATGTCCATATTAACTGTACTTTGTATTTCATTGCATGATTTTATCATGCTTTATTTAACCAATCCCTTATCAATGGATGTTTTATTTCTCATTTATCTCTTTTAAAAAAGTTTCAATGAATTATTATTATATATATATTTTTTGTGCACTTGAGTTTCCTGATGTAATTCTCCGAAGGATCACGGACTCAAAAGGTTATAGAGTTTAAAAATGTTGATCTATGTGTTACCCTCCCACTGACATAATGTGATAGGTTCCATCCATTTCATCAAAGCTTTGTCTGTTCTCATCTATCTTTCAAATGTTGGTTACTCTCTATATATCTGTCCTTGATTTTTTCTTCTTTTTCTTTATTCTCTCTCTGTATGATTCACTTCTTGGAATGTTGTTCACTTCTTGGAATGTTATTTCCATCTATAAGAGCTATGGGAGTCTGTATGGATGTGTCCAAAGTGTCCCATGTGCATCATACGGACCTTTATACAGTGAATATGCCTAAAGTAGACACTGAAAAAGATGAATGTTACCAAAGTAGCGGTCATCTAATGCAAATATTAGTTGAGGAAAATGCTAAGGGAATACTTAGAACATAACTGCTAAATAACTTGAGTATTTGAAAGACTTACATGAAAGATGAACTGTATCATTGTTTCATGTTACATGGAAATAGTAGAGTTTTGCATGAAGAAAGAAACTTAAGTTTTTAAAATTTCCCTATTGGATACAATGGCTTAGAAGTGTTTAGTCTTAGCAGTGTTGGGTTAAATTCTTCAACTTCTGTTTATTTCACATTTCTGTTTATTTCTCTCATGAAAATGAGAGAATCAGTCAGGTGCTCTCTAAAGAATTTTGCAGCTCTAAATTCTATGATCTTTAAATTAATTTCTAGAGTATGCTTTAAAATTTAAATTTCTTGTTAACTTTGCTTAATATTTAAATACTTTGAAGTTTTCAGTTCTCTTACTGGCAAGAAAAGTCAATTAGTTTTGAATTTGAAAAGGACTACTTGCTCTGTATAAGTGAGTAAAAGTGAGTCACTCACTCATGTCCAACTTTTTTTGACACCATAGACTATACAGTCCATAGAATTCTCCAGGCCAGAATACTGGAGTGGGTAGCCTTTCCCTTCTCCAGGGGATCTTCCCAACCCAGGTCTCCTGCATTGCAGATAGATCTTTATCAGCTGAGCCACAAGAGAAGCCCAGGAATACTGGAGTGCGTAGCTTATCCCTTCTCCAGCAGCTTTTCCCAACCCAGGAATCAAACCGGTGTCTCTTGCATTGCAGGCAGATTCTTTACCAACTGAGCTATCAGGGAAGCCCTCTGTGTAAGTGAAGGGTTTAAAAAATTTCCTATTAATGATTCATGCTTCTTGAAAACCATGAGAAATTATCCTTTACCTTTCTTGAGGAAGAAAGAAATTGAGGTAGAAAAGATGTGCCAAAATATCATCAAATATAAATTTTTTATGGAAAGGGTGTGTCTGGTTTTATTATTTTAAGATATAAAATTAGGGCATATTTGGTTAGCATTGACAGAGGTACAGCCTGTCTGGATTTTCCAAAAGTATGGCATTTCTCCTCAGGTTCTCCTCTCAATTTCCATAGCGTTACTTAAACTAAATGGTTTAATCAGTACTTAATATCTCTAACCAGTTGCCACCCTCAGTGAGAATTAATGGGACTTCAGATTCACTGATTTATTCTTTCCTCCAGTTCTACTTAATGCCTATTATTAACTGCTGGCTCAGTGGTAAAGAATCTGCCTGCCAACACAGGAGATGCAGGTTTGATCCCTCAGTCAGGAAGATCCCCTGAAGAAGGAAACAGCAACTCATTCCAGTATTCTTGCCTGGGAAATCCCATGGACAGAAGAGTCTGGTGGGCTACATTCCATGCAGTTGCAAAAGAGTTGGACCTGACTTGGGAGCTAAATAGCAACAACAAAGATACTACTCTAGGTACTAGTAATATAGCAGTGAAAAAAGAGATAAAATATGGACCTTATAAACTAGATATCTCCCTCATGGTTGATCTCAACAACTGTTTAGTAAACTTAACCTGTTAGACTCAGTATCTTCTGCTACCAAGTAGAAATCTGCTGGCATCCAGGGAGTTGGGGTGATGTAGGTTGCACTGGAGTTTGTGACTACTCACTATTATTTGGAGCAAGGCACTGCCCACCAAAGTTTTTGATCCTTCCTGGTTTATCTGTACAGGTTAATCCAGTCAGCTACACAACTTCCTTCTCCACATATATGCATACCAAAATCAGCCTTGAGACTTGAGTGTATACTTCAAGTTTTCCTCACATAGAGTAGGCTCTCTAGTACCTAAGATTTTGTCAGAAAGGTGTTTAGCATCATTCACACGATGGACCTCAAACCATCAATACACACACACACACACACACACACACACACACACACACACACACACACACAGTAATATGGTGGCTCTGTTGAGTCTGGAAAAGGGTCCAAACTCTCCTCCCATCTATGGAGTTTCCTTTCAACAGAGAATGGAAGTGGGAGGCCTCCATGCATTTCTGCTTGCCTTCATTTAGGGTACCATACGCCTTCAGAAATGATTTAATGACTTTACATCTCAAAGCAAAAGGATTTGAGCGCAGCTTCCCTTCTTCCTAAAATGCTCTCATGATCCTATATAAATGAGAGGATGAAAACAGATGCCCCCTAATGTCACTTTTCACCATCATCTTAGCTCTATGCTTTTGTATTGCCCCAATAATTTTTTTTATTCTCTTGACTTAGAATTGGGTACTTGCTATCCACATAATTACAAAACTACACAAGTGGATCTTTCTAGAAAATGAAGTCAGCCTTATTAAGGTAAATTGATCAAGTCACATCTGGGTATAGACAGTTGTCAAGAAGTTAAAAAAGGAAGTTCCATCTTTACGTCCCCACTAGGTACCAGGCAGCAGTGTTCTGATAGCCCTCCCTCCTCCTCTTCTCTTGGTTGCCTCTATATCCTAAGTTTATCGCATTTTCCATTTTTCATGGCTGCTTTCACATCACTGAAATGTTTTCACTGAATACAGAGTTAGGAAGAGACATGCCCAACTAGTTCTGGCAAATTGACATAAGCCAGTTTCAACACACCACTGCTGTCAGGTTATATGTGGTAAAGTCATGGGCTTCATCTAAAATATCCCATAAAATTTTTTAAAAATAAGAAGTTTGGTTTCTATATGTAGTATAGGTATATGTTTGTTCATGAGCAATGAATAAAGCATTTAATGAATAAAGTGTTCATTAAGCAATGGATATTTAAAGAAATAAAAACTCTGTTTACTTCCTGATAAAAACAAGTTGCATACATCTCTGGACCCTTTCTGTGCTTGTGCCTCCCTTCACAAGGCATGCTATCTATGTTTCACTTAGCATACATACCTATCTTCCTCAAAGTTCTCTCTCCTCTGAGCTAGTTCTTAAAATTTCTAGCCTACTTCAGCATAACATTGTTTAAAAATGAGTTTGAATTTGTTGTCATTTATTTATTCAGCACTTACTGAGCTTTTAATATGCCAGGTACTAG
The DNA here is from genome assembly GCA_006408675.1 of Madoqua kirkii. Lineage (NCBI taxonomy): Eukaryota > Metazoa > Chordata > Mammalia > Artiodactyla > Bovidae > Madoqua > Madoqua kirkii. The sequence continues at coordinate 7,072 of SJYC01063734.1, forward strand.
GAATGAGAACATGATTGTACAGACCTTATTACTGCCTCTAGAGCCTATTATAGGCATTATATACCTGATTATACAATTAGTTATTTAACTGAATTTTTGAAAAATGTTATAAGGCAATATAAGGTGCTCATAGAATATATGGGCTTCCTCAGTGGCTCAGTGGTGAAGAGTACACCTGCAATGCAGGGGAGGCAGGAGATGCAAGTTAGACCCCTGGGTTGGAAAGATCCCCTAGAGGAGGGCATGGAAACCCACTCCATTTTTCTTGCCAGGAAAATCCCATGGACAGAGGAGCCTGGCGGGCTACAGTCCATGGGATCGCAAAGAGTCAGACACAACTGAAGTGACAGCACCCACACAGGCATGCATGCATAGAATGTATACTGGTGATGGTATGTGATAAAATTAGACAGATTTGATACATATGATTACATGGTGGCACAAGAGGAAAAAAACCACAAGCTTTCTTGTGGAAAGCAGTAGGGAAAAAAGCAAAAGCTTTCTCTGTCTTTATTGTATCACATGTGCCAGGGTCCCAAAAGTCAAAATAAGGTACATGGCCAAGCCAGGATTCAAGGATTGGAAGAACAGATTCTACTATTTGATGGGAAAATCTCCTAAAATACTGTGGCCATTAAAAAAAAATCTGCAGCACTATTTCCTATTTGTAAACTTCTGTGTAGAAATGTTAAAAGTGTTTTCTCTCTTTGCTTTCAGATTTTTTTAATTTTTTCATTCCTTCAGTTTCACAGTTTGAATTCCATCAACTGTCTTCATGGAAATCTTTTTTTTCTCCAAAAACTCTTCAGTTTTTCCAGGCAACACTCTGTCATTAATTACCACAATTCTCAGAACGAGCCACTTTCTACATATGTACATGTCTTTCAGATTAATACAAGACAAGTCTAAATCTGGAAATTCTTACAGTTTTAGCTTTTGCTCAGTTCAGTTCAGTTCAGTCGCTCAGTTGTGTCCGACTCTTTGCGACCCCATGAATTGCAGCACGCCAGGCCTCCCTGTCCATCACCAGCTCCTGGAGTTCACCCAAACTCATGTCTATTGAGTCAGTGATGCCATCCAGCCAACTCATCCTCTGTCGTCCCCTTCTCCTCCTGCCCCCAGTCCCTCCCAGCATCAGAGTCTTTTCCAATGAGTCAACTCTGCATGAGGTGGCCAAAGTACTGGAGTTTCAGCTTTAGCATCATTCCTTCCAAAGCACACCCAGGGCTACTCTCCTCTAGAAAGGACTGGTTGGATCTCCTTGCAGTCCAAGGGACTCTCAAGAGGCTTCTCCAACACCACAGTTCAAAAGCATCAATTCTTCGGTGCTCAGCTTTCTTCACAGTCCAACTCTCACATCCATACATGACCACAGGAAAAACCATAGCCTTGACTAGATAGACCTTTGTTGGCAAAGTAATATCTCTGCTTTTGAATATGCTGTCTAGGTTGGTCATAATTTTTCTTCCAAGGAGTAAGCGTCTTTTAATTTCATGGCTTCAGTCACCATCTGCAGTGATTTTGGAGCCCCCCAAATTAAAGTCTGACACTGTTTCCACTGTTTCCCCATCTATTTCCCATGAAGTGATGGGACTGGATGCCATGATCTTCATTTTCTGAATGTTGAGCTTCAAGCCAACTTTTTCACTCTCCTCTTTCACTTTCATCAAGAGGCTCTTTAGTTCTTCAGTTTCTGCTGTAAAGGTGGTATCATCTGCATATCTGAGGTTATTGATATTTCTCCTGGCAATCTTGATTCCAGCTTGTGCTTCTTTCAGCCCAGCATTTCTCTTGAAGTGATGGGACCGGATGCCATGATCTTCGTTTTCTGAATGTTGAGCTTTAAGCCAACTTTTCCACTCTCCTCTTTCACTTTCATCAAGAGGCTTTTTAGGTCCTCTTCACTTTCTGCCATAAGGGTGGTGTCATCTGCATATCTGAGGTTATTGATATTTCCTCCCGGCAATCTTGATTCCAGCTTGTGTTTCTTCCAGTCCAGTGTTTCTCATGATGTACTCTACATATAAGTTAAAGAATCAGGGTGACAATATACAGCCTTGATGTACTCCTTTTCCTATTTGGAACCAGTCCATTGTTCCATGTCCAGTTCTAACTGTTGCTTTCTGACCTGCATACAGATTTCTCAAGAGGCAGGTCAGGTAGTCTGGTATTCCCATCTCTTGAAGGATTTTCCACAGTTTGTTGTGATCCACACAGTCAAAGGCTTTGGCATAGTCAATAAAGCCAAAATAGTGAACATATTAATGTGTGTATATATATAGCTACAGAATAAGTAAAAGAATAAGTAAAAGACAATGACTTCCTGTAGGGAATGGGGAGTTGAGTAGATAGTAAAAGAAGCTGGAATGTTACCTGTGAATATACTCTGTATTGTGGATTTGACTTTGGAATCTGGTAAAAGTACAAAACATTAAATTTAAAATGCAATCCTTAAACATTGAAGTTAAAATGAAACAGTGTCACCTAACAGTATAACCTCTTCCCAAAGAAAAAAATATTGTTAAGTGTTTTCAAAATACAGTAAGTTGACAATAAACCATACTGCCCTAAAATCTAAATACTCTAAAATATGTCAAACTGTTTTAAATAATTTTATCATTGGTGGTAGTGTTGGTATTTTTATTCTGAAACTTTCAATGCATATTGTGGGATAACAAAAATAAGTAACCATATTGGCACAGATTTTCAGCATGGAAGAAAGGATATGCAGATATAAGTTTGATGAAGGTAAGCAAAAATAGGTAGCCCTGAATGTGAATTGAAAGTATCAGTATGAACTCATGATAATAATAATTTTTTTTAATTGTTCTAACATGGTCTCTTGAAAACTTAAAAACCATGACCAACCTGTTATCAACAGGCGGGTCTTACATTGAGACTGTGGTCTCTAATTATTTCCAACTAAGAGGAACCAGTACTCCTTGGAAAAATGATTGATTCCCAGTTTGAGTCAGATTCCACAAGATGAACATGGAACACTGTGTCATACCAGTAGCCAGGGTATCCGTCAGCACATAGCCTATATTATAAGGGCACAGGAATCAATTTAAAGAGCTTCCCACTGGCCACAAATGCAACAACGTGAGCAGCGGCAGTAATAATAACTTCAACACATCGAAATACACCAACATATTTAAATCTAGAGTTCATAATAATACAATTGATGATACTGGTCATCATTAGAGTGTTCTAGAAAAGCAACTTATTATTTTAAAAACTGGTAAATAAAGGGAAAGAATCATGTCCTTTATTTCTTATATAAACCTTACTTGTAACCAGATATTTGCTGATAAAAAGTTACCTTGCTTTAAGAAATGCTCTGGCTAATAAATAGAAGGTAAATGATAGAATATTGCTATTGTGTAACTGCTAATGAATCAATGGATCAAAAAAAATAACATCAATAGCTGTAACATCACAACAAAGAAAATTCAGACACTGCATGTCTTCTAATGTAAACATACTTAACCTCTTAGAGCATTTTTAGAAAAAGAAATCAAGTCATTATCTAATGAAGC
>SJYC01063740.1:0-19829 GCA_006408675.1 Madoqua kirkii
CAACCAGTCCATCTAAAGGAAATCAGTCCTGAATATTCATTGGAAGGACTGATGTTGAAACTCAAACTGCAATACTTTGTCCACCTGATACAAAGAACTGACTCACTTGAAAAGACCCTCATGCTGGGAAAGATAGAAGGTGGGAGGAGAAGGAGACAACAGAGGATGAGATGGTTGGGTGGCATCACTGATTCAGTGGACATGAGTTTGAGTGAACTCCGGGAGTTGATGCCTGGGAGGCCAGGTGTGCTGCAATTCCTGGGGATGCAAAGAATCGGACAGGACTCAGCAACTGAACTGAATCCAAATTCAACTAAGTGATTTTTGACAAAGGTTAAGGAAGAACTGTCTTTTTAAAAAATGGTACTAGCACAATTAGAGTTCTATAAGAAAAAAAATTAATTTCAATCTAAACTTCACAGTGTACAAAATATTAATTCAAAATAAATCATGAATCTAAATGTAAAACATAAAGCTATACAAACATTAGGGAAAATGGAGAAAATCTTCAGGACCAAGGGCTAGAAGATGAGTTTTTAGACATGATATTGAAAGCACAATCTTTTAACTAAAAGAAAATATTTTTAAATTTGACTTCATTGGAATTAAAAACTTTTTGCTGTGAAAAAAAACAACATGTTAGAGGATGAAGACAAACTACTGATAGGGAGAAAATATTTGCAAACCATATATTTGACAAAAATATTATATCTAGAATATGTAAAGAGCTTTCAAAGTTCAACAGTATAAAAACAAATCAATTAGGAAAATGTGCAAAAACAAGCAAACAAACAAAAAACCTTTCAGAGAAGAGATACATGTCACAAATAGAGATGTAAACAGTGTTCAAAATCATAAGTCATTAGAGAAATGTAAATTAAAACCAATGTGAGATACCACTGCACACCTAATAGAATAAATAAAATAAAATAAACAGTCATAATAGCAAATACTGATGAGGATTCAAGAGACTGAATCTCTCGGCTATTGCTGGCAAAAATGTAAAATGGTAGCACTACTCTAGAAAACAGTTTGACAGTTTCTTATAAAATTAAGCATGTATTAGTAAATAGAGCTCAGCAATCACAGTCTTGGGCATTTACCCTAGAGAGATGAAAACACATTCACACAAAAACCTCTACATGAATGTTCACAGCAGCTTCATTTGTGATAGCAAATATCTATAAACAACTCAAATATTCTTCATTGGGTGAGTGGTTACATAAACTGATACATCCATACAGTGAAAATCTTTTCACCAATAAAAAGGAACAATCTACTGATATATACAACAGTTTGGACAGATCTCAGAGACATTGTGCTTTAGTGAAAGATGTCTATCTCCAAAAGTTGCAAACTGTATGATTACACACTTTGCCAACAAAGATCTGTCTAGTGAAGGCTATGGTTTTTCCAGTGGTCATGTATGGATGTGAGATTTGGACTGTGACGAAAGCTGAGCCCCGAAAGAATTGATGCTTTTGACCTGTGGTACTGGAGAAGACTCTTGAGAGTCCCTTGGACTGCAAGGAGGTCCAACCAGTCCACCCTAAAGGAGATCAGTCCTGGGTGTTCATTGGAAGGACTGATGCTGAAGCTGAAACTCCAATACTTTGGCCACCTCATGCGAAGAGTTGACTCACTGGAAAATACCCTGGCACTGGGAGGGATTGGGGCAGGGGGAGAAGGGGACGACAGAGGATGAAATGGCTGGATGGTATCACCGACTCAATGGACATGAGTTTGAGTGAACTCCAGGAGTTGGAGATGGACAGGAAGGCCTGGAGTGCTGTGATTCATCAGGTAGCAAAGAGTCAGACATGACTGAACGACTGAACTGAATTGAAGTGGACTGTCCTCAAAATGACAAAACTATAGTGATGAAGAAAAGATTAATGATTACTAGGGGACAGTTTTATATTATATGTAGCCAAAGATGGAGAAGCGCTATACAGTCAACAAAAAACAAGACCAGGGGCTGACTGTGGCTCAGATCATGAACTCCTTATTACCAAATTCAGAGTTAAATTGAAGAAAGTAGGGAAAACCGCTAGACCATTAAGTATGATCTAAATCAACTCCCTTATGATTATACAGTGAAAGTGAGAAATAGATTTAAGGGCCTAGATCTGATAATAGAGTGCCTGATGAACTATGGAATGAGGTTCCTGACATTGTATGGGAGACATGGATCAAAATCATCCCCATGGAAAAGAAATGCAAAAAAGCAAAATGGCTGTCTGGGGAGGCCTTACAAATAGCTGTGAAAAGAAGAGAGGTGAAAAGCAAAGGAGAAAAGGAAAGATATAAGCATTTGAATGCAGAGTTCCAAAAAATAGCAGGAAGAGATAAGAAAGCCTTCTTCAGTGATCAATGCAAAGAAACAGAGGAAAAGAACAGAATGGGAAAGACTAGAGATCTCTTCAAGAAAATTAGAGATACCAAGGGAACATTTCATGCAAAGATGGGCTCGATAAAGGACAGAAATGGTAGGACCTAACAGAAGCAGAAGATATTAAGGAAAACGGCAGGAATACACGGAAGAACTGTACAAAAAAGATCTTCACAACCCAGATAATCATGATGATGTGATCATTCATCTAGAGCCACACATCTTGGAATGTGAAGTCAAGTGGGCCTTAGAAAGCATCACTATGAACAAAGCTAGTGGAGGTGAAGGAATTCCAGTTGAGCTGTTTCAAGTTCTGAAAAATGATGGTGTGAAAGTGCTGCACTCAATATGCCAGCAAATTTGGAAGACTCAGCAGTGGCCACAGGACTGGAAAAGGTCAGTTTTCATTCCAATCCCAAAGAAAGAGGAACTAAAAAGTTTCTTGATGAAAGTGAATGAGGAAAGTGAAAAAGTTGGCTTAAAGCTCAACATTCAGAAAATGGAGATCATGGCATCTGGTCCCATCACTTCATGGCAAATAGATGGGGAAACAGTGAAAATAGTGAGTGACTTTTTATTTGGGGGCTCCAAAATCACTGCAGATGGTGACTGCAGCCATGAAATTAAAAGAGGCTTATTCCTTGGAAGAAAAGTTATGAGCAACGTAGATAGTATATTCAAAAGCAGACACATTACTTTCCTGACTAAGGTCCATCTAGTCAAGGCTATGGTTTTTCCTGTGGTCATGTATGGATGTGAGAGTTGGACTGTGAAGAAGGCTCAGCCCTGAAGAATCGATGCTTTTGAACGGTGGTGTTGGAGAAGACTCTTGAGAGTCTCTTGGACTGCAAGGAGTTCCAAGCAGTCCATTCTGAAGGAGATCAATCCTGGGATTTCTTTGGAAGGACTGATGCTAAAGGTGAAACTCCAGTACTTTGGCCACGTCATGCGAAGAGTTGACTCATTGGGAAAGACTCTGATGCTTGGAGGGATTAGGGGCAGGAGGAGAAGGGGACGACAGAGGATGAGATGGCTGAATGGCATCACGGACTCGATGGATGTGAGTCTGAGTGAACTCCGGGAGATGGTGATGGACAGGGAGGCCTGGCGTGCTGCGATTCATGTGGTCACAAAGAGTCAGAGACGGCTACGCGACTGAACTGAAATGAGGGCACAGAAACAGGGTGAAGACTGAGAACATAAAGGAAGCTCATTTGTGATGATGGAACGATTACGTATTTTGATTATGGTGGCAGTTACTGAAACTTCTGTTGTTCGGTTGCTAAGCTATAGTTGATGAGCTGTATTAATGACTATCACATGGTCTCTGATGCACAATGACCCCAAACGGGGTAAAAATTGTTAAGATTCATAATATGAAAATATTCTGAACTGTGTAGGCAAAAATACGTATCTATGTTGTATATAGATGTATATATAAAATTGCTATAATATTGCCACCATGTGAAGAGATGCTGTCAGCCTTTTGTGCTCAAGTGTAAGTTTTTTCAACCTTCAAACATTCTATAAACTCATGATGGGTATAGATATACTCCCCTCTCTAAACTTGTTGCAGACATAGCCATTTTCCCCTATTAGTTTTCTTTTTACCTCCTGATGTTTTGGTCTTTGAACACTAATAACAGATCCAGAGTTCCTTTATCTTTCTTGGAACTCTCCACATTAATTTTTCTGACTAGGCCTTTTGGTTAACTTTTGTAGCTCGCCAATATACTGATTCTTTACTAGACAACATACTTGTCCTCTGTTGGAGTGTTTGATTGTATAATTTTCTTATGTAAAACAGTAATATAATATCATATAGAGAGGAAATTTGAGTGATATTGCATGGCAAGAGGAAGTTAGGGCAAAAGTGACAAGGAGAGGGAAAAAAAATGAGGTAAATGGAGTGAAGAAAGGAGAGGCATTTAGGGAGGGTTTGTCAGAAATGGTAGAATTAAATCGGTTGTCTTCTGAGATTTAAAAGGAAGTCCTTAAAACAGTAAGATATTTAGTATGACTGCCAAGCAGTAAAATCATCAATTTCTCTTTATTCCTTCCATTTATCTTAGTTAGAAAAAAATCTCAGATATTACTGTTCATTTCACTCCAAGAAGGCAATGGTTTCCCATTTGGCACTGTGATATCAAGTCTTCTATTCTTAGCCCTGGCAGGAACACTTAGGTAATGCAGTCTGAGCTCAGTCCTCATAGATTTAGTCCCTAGAAGTGACTACAGTCACAAGATTTTATTCAAGCAGGCCTAAGTATTTTTCCTGCAGAATAATCCCCAAATTATACTAGTTTCTCTAAAAATCGGAGGGCAAAATTTTCAAAAGATCCATATATTTTTTTTAGACCTTCCACTAAATAAAAATGACTACTCTTTCATTTTCTTAAGCATTTTATTATCATTCCATGAAGTATACTCTCTTTATTAGTTCTATTACAGATTCCCTGTGACCACTGAATAAACATTTGTTGTTATTTACTTGCTAAGTACTGTCTGACTCTCTCATGGACTGTAGCCCACCAGTCTCCTCTGTCTGTGATATTTCCCAGGCGAGTATACTGCAGTGGATTGCGATTTTCTTCCGGAGATCTTCCCAATTCAGGGATCAAACCCACGTCTCCTGTACTGGCAGGCAGATTCTTTACCACTGAGCCACCAGGGAAGACTGATTAAACACTTATATTAATATAATTTTCAGTTCAGTTCAGTTCAGTCACTCAGTCGTGTCCAGCTCTTTGCAACCACAGAACCGAGCACGCCAGGCCTCCCTGTCCATTGGCAGCTCCCGGAGTTCATCCAAACTCATGTCCATTGAATCGCTGAGCCATCCAGTCACCTCATCCTCTGTCATCCTCTTCTCCTCCTGCCCACAATCTTTCCCAATATCAGGGTCTTTTCAAATGAGTCAGCTCTTCACAACAGGTGGCCAAAGTATTGGAGTTTCAGCTTCAACACCAGACCTTACATCTGGAAGTTCATGGTTCACATGTTGCTGAACCTGGCTTGGAGAATGTTCAGCATTACTTTCCTAGTGTGTGAGATGAGTGCAATTGTGTGGTAGTTTGAACATTCTTATGGACTTCCCTGGTGGCTCAGATGGTAAAGCGTCTGTCTATAATGTGAAAGACCTGGGTTCCATCCCTGGGTTGGGACGATCCGCTGGAGAAGGAAATGGCAATCCATTCCAGTACTTTGCTTGGAAAATCCCATGGGCAGAGGAGGCTGGTAGGCTACAGTCTATGTGGTTGCAAAGAGTTGGACATGACTGAGTGACTTCACTTTCCTTTCACTTTGAACATTCTTTGGCATTGCTTTTCTTTGGGATTGAAATGAAAACTGACCTTTTCCAGTGCTGTGGCCACTGCTGAGTTTTCCAAATTTGCTGACATATTGAGTGCAGCACTTTCACAGCATCATCTTTCAGGATTTGACATAGCTCAACTGGAATTCCATCAGCTCCACTAGCTTTGTTTGTAGTGATGCTTTCTAAGGCCCACTTAACTTCACATTCCAGGATGTCTGGCTCTAGGTGAATGATCACACCATCGTGATTATCTTGGTCATGAAGATTGTTTTTGTAAAGTTCTTCCGTGTATTCTTGCCACCTTTTCTTAATATCTTCTGCTTCTGTTAGGTCCATACCTTTTCTGTCCTTTATCGACCACACCTTTGCATGAAATGTTCCCTTGGTATCTCTAATTTTCTTGAAGAGATCTTTAGTCTTTCCCATTCTGTTGTTTTCCTCTATTTCTTTGCAATGATTGCTGAGAAAGGCTTTCTTATCTCTCCTTGCTGTTCTTTGGAACTCTGCATTCAATTGGTATATCTTTCTTTTTTTTCCTTGGCTTTTCGCTTCTCTTCTTTTCACAGCTATTTATAAAGCCTCGTCAGACAGCCATTTTGCTTTTTTACATTTTTTCTTCCTAGGGATGGTCTTGATCCCTGTCTCGATGGTGACTCATGATGGAAGTCACCAGTACAGTGTCATGAACCTCTGTCCATAGTTCATCGGGCACTCTGTCTATCAGATCTAGGCCATTAAATCTATTTGTTACTTCCACTATATAATCATAGGGGATTTGATTTAGGTCATATCTGAATGGTTTAGTGATTTTCCCCACTTGCTTCAATTTCAGTCTGAATTTGGCAATAAGGAGTTCATGATCTGAGTCACAGTCAGCTCCTGGTCTGGTTTTTGCTGACTGTATAGAGCTTCTCCATCTTTGGCTGCAAATAATATAATCAGTCTGATTTTGGTGTTCACCATCTGGTGATGTCCATGTGTAGAGTTTTCTCTTGTGTCGTTGGAAGAGAGTGTTTGCTATGACCAGGACGTTCTCTTAGCAAAACAGTATTAGCCTTTGCCTGCTTCATTCTGTATTCCAATGCCAAATTTGCCTGTTACTCCAGGTGTTTCCTGACTTCCCTCTTTTGCATTCCAGTCCCCTATAATGAAAAGCACATCTTTTGGGGGTATTAGTTCTGAAAGGTCTTGTAGGTTTTCATAGAACCGTTCAACTTTAACTTCTTCAGCGTTACCAGTCAAGTTACTGGTTTACCGTGATACTGAATGGTTTTCTTTGGAAATGAACAGAGATCATTCTGTCGTTTTTAGATTGCATCCAAGTACTGCATTTTGGACTCTTTTCTTGACTATGATAGCTGCTCCATTTCTTCTAAGGGATTCCTGCCCACAGTTCAGTTCAGTTCTGTTCAGTCACTCAGTCGTGTCCGACTCTTTGCGAGCCCATGAATCACAGCATGCCAGGCCTTCGTATGCATCACTAACTCCTGAAGTTTACCCAAACTCATGTCTTAATAGATAAAATGGTCATCTGAGTTAAATTCACCCATTCCAGTCCATTTTAGTTCACTGATTCCTAGAATGTCAACGTTCACTCTTGCCATCTCCTCTTTAACCACTTCCAGTTTGTCTTGATTCATGGACCTGACATTCCAGGTTCCTGTGCAATATTGCTCTTTACTTCATCGGACCTTTCTTCTATCACCAGTCACATCCACAACCAGGTGTTGTTTTTGCTTTGGCTCTATCCCTTCATTCTTTCTGAAGTTATTTTTCCACTGATCTCCAGTATCATATTGGGCACCTACCAACCCACGGAGTTCATCTTTCAATGTCCTATCTTTTTGCCTTTTCATACTGTTTATGGGGTTCTCAAGGCAAAAATACTGAAGTGATTTGCCATTCCCTTCTCTAGTGGACTGCATTCTGTCAGGCCTATACGGTATGGACTAGTTTCATGAGTTAGACAAGGCTGTGGTCCGTGTGATCAGACTGACTAGTTGTCTGTGATTGTGGTTTCAGTCTGTCTGCCCTCTGACGCCCTCTCTCAGTCTCTACCAGCTTACTTGGGTTTCTCTTACCTTGAACGTGGGGTATCCCTTCATGGCTGCTCCAGCAAAGCGTAGCCGCTACTCCTGACCTTGGACATGAGGTATGTCCTCATGCCGCTTCCCATTCTTGCACCGCCCAACTGCTGCTAGCCACTCCTGCGCCAAAAAATTAATAAAAGTAACTTAAAGTTTTTCTTTGTTTCCAATATATGTTTCAATGACAGATAGAATGTTAAATGTAATTAAAATGAAATAAGCCAGAGGTCTTGGCTTTTATTTCTAAAACCCTTGAAACCAAGAAATACTGTCAATATCTTTATGTGTCTACCTTTTATTATTGATATAAAGATTCATTTATCTACAGTGTAACTCTCAATGTGCTGATAATATTATTTATTTGTATAGGTGGTTGAAATTTGAAGAAGATGTGGAAGATGGAGGGGAAAGTGGAGCAAGCCTTATGTGGCTACTCTTTCACTGCACAGCTTATTTGAGTTAAGAAGTTGTATTCTGAATGGAACTGTGTTGCTGGACATGCATGCCAATACTTTAGAAGAAATTGCAGGTATATCTTTTATTCTCCTTAGTCTATTTCATCCTTATGGTGCAGCTGATTTTTTTATCCTTTTTTTCCTTATAATTCTATATATGTATAATTTTTAGGAAATTAATTCTCATGATCAGTGTATGAGACCTTAAAAATAATTTTGTTTTACCAACTCATTTAAGATAAAAGAAGTTGAATCTCAAAGTTATATGGTCTAACTTACAGTGGCAAGTAGAACAAGAACCTATATATCTTGGCTCCTATCTAGACTATACTGTTTTTGTTTTTCAACATAGTATGTAATTAGGCTGCCATGAGAAAATAGAAAGAAAAATCCATAAAACTAGAGATTGATTTTTTTCAATATTCAGATACATGAATAACCAAATGAAAAATTTTCAATAAATAGGAAAAATATTAGCTTAGAATAGAACAGAAAGGTATGGCCATTTATTTTAAATTATTTATTGATTTATGACTGTGCTAGGTCTTTGTTTCTGTGCACTGGCTTTCTCTGGTTGTGGAGCACAGGCTTCTTATTGTGGCTTCTCTTGTTCTGGAGCACCAAGCTCTAAGTGCACAGGCTTCAGTAGTTTCAGCACATGAGCTCACTGATTGTGACTCACCAACTCTGGAGCACAGACTCAGTAGTTGTGGTACACTGACTTGGTTGCCCAAAGCATATGGGATCTTTCCAGACCAGGGATGGAACCTGTGTCTCCTACACTGGCAGGCAGACTCTTAACGATTGGACCACTAGGGGTGCCACCAGCCACTTTTTTAAAAAATTTATTTTTATTGAAGGATAATTGCTTTACAGAATTTTGTTCTTTTCTGTCAAACCTCATCATGAACCAACCATCAGTTCAGTTCAGTTCAGCTGAGTCGCTCAGTCGTGTCCGACTCTTGCGACCCCATGAATCGCAGCACGCCAGGCCTCCCTGTCCATCACCAACTCCCAGAGTTCACTCAAACTCATGTCCATCAAGTTGGTGGTGCCATCCAGCCATCTCATCCACTGTTGTCCCCTTCTCCTCCTGCCCCCAATCCCTCCCAGCATCAATGTCTTCCAATGAGTCAACTCCGCATGAGATGGCCAAAGTATTGGAGTTTCAGCTTCAGCATCATTCCTTCCAATGAACACCCAGGACTGATCTCCTATAGGATGGACTAGTTGGACCTCCTTGCAATCCAAGGGACTGTCAAGAGTCTTCTCCAACACCACAGTTCAAAAGCATCAATTCTTCCACACTCAGCTTTCTTTATAGTTCAACTTTCACATCCATACATGACCACTGGAAAAATCACAGCCTTGGCTAGAGTGACCTTTGTGGGCAAAGTAATGTTTCTGGTTGTTAATATGGTGTCTAGGTTGGTCATAACTTTCCTTCCAAGGAGTAAGCATCTTTTAATTTCATGGCTGCAGTCACCATCTGCAGTGATTTTGGAGCAACTAGAATCAGCCATAAGTATACATATATCCCCTTTCTTTTGAACCTCCCTCCCATCTCCCTCCTCATCCCACCCATCTAGATTGATACAGAGCTCCTGTTTGAGTTTCCTGAGCCATACAGTAAATTCTTGTTGGATATCTATTTTATATATGATAATGTAAGTTTTCATTTTACTCTTTCCATGCAGCTCATTCTCTCCTCCCTTCTCCCCATGTCCATAAGTCTATTTTCTATGTCTGTTTATCCATTGCTGCCCTGTAAATAAATTCTTCAGAACTATTTTGCTAGATTCTATATATGTGCTATAGAATATGATTTTTTTCCTTTTCTGACTCACTTCATTAAGTATAATAGGTTCTAGGTCTATCTGCCTCATTAGAACTGACTAAAATGCACCACAACTTCTTTATCCATTCATCTGTTGATGGGCATCTAGGTTGCTTCCATGTTCTAGTTATTGTGAATAGTGGTGCAATGAACAATGGGGTACAGGTGTATTTTTCAACCCTGGTTTTTTCAGGGTATATGCATAGGAGTGGGATTGCTGGGTCATATGGTGGTTTTATTCCTAGTTTTTTTAGGGAATCTCTGTACCGTCTTCCATAGTGGTTGTATCAATTTACATTCCCACCAACAGTGCAAGAGCATTCCCTTGTTTCCACACCCTCTCTGCATTTATTGTTTATAGACTTTTTGATGGTGGCCATTCTGACTAATGTGAGGTGATATCTCATTGTGGTTTTAATTTGCATTTCTCTTACTAATGAGCGATGTTGAGCATCTTTTCATGTGTTTGTTAGCCATCTGTATGTCTTCTTTGGAGAAATGACTGTTGAGGTATTTTTCCCACTTTTTGATTGGGTTGTTTGTTTTCCTAGTATTGAGTTGTATGAGCTGCTTACATATTTTGGAAATTAATTTTTTGTCAGTTGTTTCATTTGCTATTTCTCCCATTCCGAGGTTTGTCTTTTCACCTTGCTTATAGTTTCCTTTGCTGTGCAAAATCTTTTATGCTTAATCAGGTCCCAATTGTTTACTTTTGTTTTTATATTCCATTTATTTTAAATTGAACTAAAAGTCTTGAATTCCAGAGGAAGCCAAGTGATATAGTTGAGATTAGTTTATAACTGAAAACTGTGACTTGCCTCTGGGATGAATGATTTGTACTAGAAGCACAAGCAATTATATTTAGGAAGTTTCTTACTGTTACTCTGGAAATAAAAGAACTCCTGCATCTTTTGATCTGGAAGCAAACACATTTTAGGAAAAACAAAATAATATGAATGAAACCCCCACAGAAATGAGTTTTGAAAGGGTGTAAATAAAATGGTTAATGAAGGTTTTTTCAAAATAGAAACAAAACTAAGACTCAAGCAGTTTTAAAACGAGTTCTGGTTTCGAAAAAAATAAAAGCAGTTCCATGTGGAATTTATTTGTAGAATAGAAAGACTTCAGAGAGATTTCAATGTCTTAATTATATTGTAGGGATGGGGAAAAAAACCCAAAACACTGTTTTCTGATCACATGAGAAAATATTGTATTAGAAAAATAATTATGTAATTTAATCTTCAAATAGCATCATAAAATGTCACTCCCATATTCAATAAGAAAATAGAAATTCTGAAACTTTCACAGTACAAGGTCCATTTAAGTTCCTCTGACTTTAACTTCCATGTTCTTTCTGTGGCATTACAATTGCTGTCTGAAGAAAAGAGATGGCTTGAAATGGATGTCATTAACTCCTCTAAAATTATTTACTTGGTTGTTGGTGCTAGTAGGCATACATACATTGCAATATGTGGGGGGAAAAGTAAGCATGGAGAAATATTTTGTTTGTTAAATCACAAACAAAACACACACACAGGGAAGATAAGCTTCCTTCCCCTCAGTCATACAACACTTAGAAAGAAGTGACATTTTAAAATACAGAACTAGAGCCTAAATGACTGTGTAAAATATACACAGCAGACTTTTTGGAAGAACACAGGATACAGTAACAGGTCACATTAACCAAGACTTATAGTCTGTGGGGTTGCAAAGAGCTGGACGACTTAGTAAGTATAACAATGTGGAAATTAGCAAACTTCCTGAGAATGTTGGTATAGTAGCCCTCCAACTCAATCTCTTAGCTTTACATTATGAAGTATTGCTGATACCAATAAAAATTGTATGTTTTAATTAAAAATGAAATGGTAAGGCTTTCCCTAGCATTTTGCCATTTAGGAAGCTCTTTTTAGTAACTCTACAGCTACCTTTTTGATTTTCAGAACAGACTTGGAACCAAGTACTATTATTATTATCCTTCATAAATGAAGAGACTCAGAAGGTTAAAGGTTTTGTGAAAATAAGGAGTTTATTTCTGCTACTTAGTCAGTGATGGCATTACCTTTGAAAATGGATTAATTCAAGTGAATTTTATATTGGCTCTTTTTAATGAAGCTGTCAAATTCCTCAGCATGACAAAATTAGCCTCAGAAAGTAGTCCTCATAGTTTTACTAGGCTTTAAATTTCTTAAAACATGTAATTTCGAATGGCTTCTTTAGGAATTCATTTCCACCAGAGAATATTCTGTTAGTTTGACTAAAACACTTATCATCTTAGGATGGTTTTGTTGTCTAAATTATGTTTCATTTCCCTAAACCTGCCCTCTTCCCCAGGCTCAGCTCTGTAGAATATGTAAAGGTTGTTAGCTGTGTTGAATCTGGTCTTTTAAAGCAGATTACATTTTCTAAGTCTGTTCTTACAAATGAAAAGTAGTTCAGTGGAAGTCTCTGTACCCCAAATATTAATAGCTTTTTAGTATTCTCTATTCTTTTCTAATTAGTCTGCATCTTTCTGGCTCTTAAGTAGACTAACTTTTTTAATGTCTCATTTTCAGTGTACAACAGTCTGTAAATTGCCATTCAGAAAAGGTCAGTTAGATGTGTATAAGAGACAGGGGTATATGCATAGGAGTGGGATTGCTGGGTCATATGGTGGTTTTATTACTAGTTTTTTAAGGAATCTCACCTCTTCCCCAGGCTCAGCTCTGTAGAATATGTAAAGGTTGTTAGCTGTGTTGAATCTGGTCTTTTAAAGCAGATTACATTTTCTAAGTCTGTTCTTACAAATGAAAAGTAGTTCAGTGGAAGTCTCTGTACCCCAAATATTAATAGCTTTTTAGTATTCTCTATTCTTTTCTAATTAGTCTGCATCTTTCTGGCTCTTAAGTAGACTAACTTTTTTAATGTCTCATTTTCAGTGTACAACAGTCTGTAAATTGCCATTCAGAAAAGGTCAGTTTAGAGCTAATACCATGTAGAAAAATATGATTACAAATACTTGTGTAGATGATTATTACTTTAGGTTCCTTTTCAGTCATTAATGAGAAGAGATTCTCTCTCTTTGAGTAATTTTAATTTGGCTTATTTGATCCAAATGTATTTATTTCTGTCCTCAATAAAATCTCATTAAAACATTTTCTCCTGATAGCTTGTAATTATTTTCTTGTTGTTTATTCACTGCTATTTTTACTTTGTGACAATTTAGCTGTATTATTGAGTATGTAGTAAATACGTTTTACATTTTGAAGACTTCTAACTTTGTATTTCACATTCGTTACTATATTTTATTATCAAAGACACCTTGTGTGGTAGAGAGGAAACTATTTCCTCCATTTTATAAACAGATTAATAGTGATATATTACAGGTAACACCTGCAGGAAATGGGAAATGGCTTCTTCTGATTAACCTATAATCATAAATTTTGTTTTATTCTATTTCATGATAATTTGGGACCATAGTGATTGTGGTTAACTTTAAGGTTTGGAAGTTTTTCTTCACCTCTTATTTATTATATTTTTCTATACATTATGCAGTTACTAATGTATTAGTCACTTGTTTCTGTCTTGCGAGAGCTAGATATAATTGTTTATCTTTAAGAGCTCTAAGCCCTAGTACTTTGTAAAGCACAGACTCTACAGCTTAATGTTTTCTAGACATTTCCTAGTAGAGGAATATGGCTCAGATATTGTTTTAGAATGGTCAAGGATTTTTATATCAATGCTCTGATATGTTTTTAATCGACTCTTAAATAATTCCTTAAAGAGATTTTTGTAGACTTAGTAGGAGAAAATCCCATTTGTATCTGGCAGGTCTGTCAAGAATTTCTGGTGTAATTAAAGTAGGATTTTCTTCTGGATAAAGTTAATTTAAAAATGTCTATTTCCCAATGTTTTAAGGAACTGAGAATAAATTTAATCTTATTCCTTCAAAATATTACTTAACCTTTTCAAATCCAAGATTCTACAGATATATTTTCTGATCATAACTTATTTTGATACAGCGATTAATTATATTAAAAATGCTACTCAATTATATTCATATAAATTATAGGTAATTTTGCAATCTATGTTAATTTCTTTTAAATTCAGCACTATAAAGATTAATAATGGAAATATTACCTCTGTGGTATTTATATTTTAACCTAATTCTGTCAATGAAGGTAAGATATTGAAACCAAACCAAGTTAGTATCATGGACAGATTAGCAATGATAGACCTCAGTTCGTTAAAACAACTTTTGTTGTTTAAAATCTTTCATCCAAGGAAAATCCATAGTTTGCTCCACTGAATATACTCTGCAGATATGGGAGTATGAGAATAGCCATATATATGTTTTAAATGCCTATACTATTACCATTCTTGGTCAGGAAATTAAGTATTTTTATAATAGTTTATATCCCCTGAAGAAGGGCATGGCAACCCATTCCAGCACTCTCGCTTGGAGAATGCCATGGCAGAGGAGCCTGGCAGGCTACAGTCCGTGGGACTGCAGTCAGACATAACAGAATCAACTTAGCACCAGCACCATGGTAGTTTACATTTCTATTACGCATACTGCTGTTGGTACTGTCAACCAAACTGTACAGTTTAGAAGCCTCCATCCTCCACTTCTCCTCCAGGATCTTTTAAGTTAAGAAAACAGATTATCAAGACAAAATGATTATATGATCATCTTTAAAGAGGCAGAGATTTATATAGAGTCTGTAGAATCTCATAGTCTCTAGAGGCTTTCATTCCATAGTCAAAATGGACTAATCATGGTGACATAATTGTCTTATGAGGATGAGAAGTATTTTTTCACTTTCTGAGGCCTTTTTACACAAATGCTATTTTTCTGGAGCCCGTTTAGTGCTAGAAGATTGACCGATTTATCCTTTTTCTTCCTGCTCCTTCTGTTACCATCAGATCCTGGCATTGTACTCTGGCAGGCTAGACTGTGTTATTTAGGCATCAGAGCCTGTGGAGATGGTCGGTCTTGACTCTGGGCTGAAAGCCATTATGACCCATTATCCTTTCCTACTTTTCAAGGTTAATACTAATGTATATTATAGCGGTGAGGAGAACAATGTAAGTGATTAGTGAATCACACTCCCTTTGGTACTTAAATTCCACCTTTAGTATGAGTTATATTTTTAGGCAAGTAGATTAACTTTTATGGTTCATTAAGGCATTGCTAAATGCAGTTACTTCCGAGGAGTTTACTGTGTATTTATTTCTGTGTGACTAATGAGCACATGAGGTTTATTTTTTTTTACTATTTATTTTCTCTTATACAATTGTTTTATATAAAGACCTTATCTCTGAAAAACTTTTAAGCCAGTGACTTATTGTTTTTCGTGGTGCTCAAGCCTGGGAAGCTGTGCCTTGGTAAGAATGAAAAATTATAAGCATGTACATGTTTTATTATATGATTAATTTTTATTCTGATTAGAATATTAAACTTAGGATACATATCATGACTTATAGATAAAACTGTGTGTGATGGTATCTGAATAACCTACTTTACAACTCCTATTATGAAGTATATAATGCATATTTGGAGAAGATTACCTGGAGAAAGGAACGTCAACCCATTCCACTATTCTTGCCTGGAAAATGGACAGAGGATCCTGGCAGGTTACAATCCATGGCATTGCAAGAGTTGGACATGACTTGGCAACTAAAACAACAATAATGATGCATGTTTTATATATGTTTTTCACTCTTGGCAGGGTTGCAATGTGAAGTCATACATGTTGACAGTTAACCATTTCCTTTATTTCAAATTAATCCAAGTGTATTATAACTACTAGTCTCCAAAGAATTGAGATATGTTTAAATATATTATCATACATTTTCAGAAGAGACTTTGAAGGTAATTATAGAGGATTTTGAGGCCTTTTTCCCCAGACATGCATTCTACCTCTTTCCATTGTAAACAGCCAAGTGATAGAGCAAAGGCTGGCAAATTATGCTCTATGTGCAAATATGGCCACTGCCTGATCTTGTTAGGCATGTGTGCTAACAAAGAATACTACAGTTTATATTATTAAAAGCAATAAAAAGAAGATCAATATTTTCAAATGTGAAAATTTTGTGAAATCCAAATTTAGTGTCCATAAAAGTGTTTTATTGAAGCACAATTATGGTAATTTGTACATGTCTGTGGCTACTTTCATACTATGTAAATGGAGCTGAATAGTTGTGACAGAAATTGTCTGGCTTGCAAGGGCTAAAATAGTTATTATCTGACCCAGTACATAAAAGGTTTGTTTACCTCTGAATTAGGGAAATGACTCCAGAGTAATGGGAAGTTCTTGATTAGCCTAAAGCAAGTGGGGATCCCATCTTCTTAGTCAGTGTTTGGCTCAGCAAAGATAGACAGAACTACGTCAGTTGAGCTTAGAATTGTCACTGGTGGTGAAGTTGGTCAGTCGTGTCCAACTCTTTGTGACCCTGTGGACTGTAACCTACTAGGCTTCTCTGTCAGTGGGATTCTCCAGGCAAGAATACTGGAGTGGATCGCCATTTCCTTCTCCAGGGGATCTTCCCGACCCAGGGATTGAACCCGTGTCTTCCGCATTGGAGGCAGACACTTATTCTCTTTCAAGAGAAAGTCACAAACAAGCAAACAGCCTGAGGCTAAACCTCACCCCTCCTCACCATGAGGAGGGGGAATCTGATAGAATCACTGAAAAAATAAAGTAAATCCAACTTAACTTTGATTTTTCTGCTATGTGAGCCAATGAAATTTATTGTTTTAGATAGTTTGATTTGGATTTTCTGTTACTGATAAATCCAACTTTGCCTTTGCTTGATATACTATTGTAAAATATAGATACATGAATTAAAACTATCTGAAAATTTAAACCACAAACCCATAACCTACTTAAAGGAAATTGAAAAGAAAATCTTGTACCTGGAAATTACTGATGACCTCCGTATTCCAATCATGCCTTATGCCTTGGCAACAGTGCTGGTATGAGATACCTATTATCTCTGTCTTAGAAATAAGGACACTGCAATTATTCAATATCACAAGGCCACACAGCTGGAACGTAAGACAGGACCCAAGTCTGTTTCCCCAGTCATTTACTTTTCACATGGAAGGAAGACATTGTTTGGAAGGAGAATTCTACTAGTTTTCAAATCTTCAGTATACTCAATGGGGCTGCTGCTGCTAAGTCGCTTCAGTCGTATCCGATTCTGTGCGACCCCATAGATGGCAGCCCACCAGGCTCCCCCATCCCTGGGATTCTCAAGGCAAGAACACTGGAGTGGGTTGCCATTGCCTTCTCCAATGCATGAAAGTGAAGTCGCTCAGTCGTGTCTGACTCTCTGCAACCCCATGAACTGCAGCCTACCAGGGTCCTCCGCCCATGGGATTTTCCAGGCAAGAGTACTGAAGTGGGGTGCCATTGCCTTCTCCAACTCAGTGGGGCAGTGGAACGCAATTCATTGTAATCTGCTTTATATAAGAAAATCAAACAGTTAATATTTGGTCATAGGAAAGCAGATTAAGTACACTGACGTTTAGTGAGGTGAACTTTGTATTACCAAGAAACCTAAAAATGCTTTTACTCATCTACTTATTTTATAGGCATTTCTGACACTTACATATGATAAATATCAATCTGCCTAACTGTAGCCTTCTGAAAATCTCATCTTTTATTCTTTATTTTATGGATATAGAATGTTTTTTCTTAAATATAAACACAGTATCAAGGAAGATTTAAGAGGATTGATTTTATATTAATGTGAAAGAGTTGTTTACTTGACTTCCCAGGTGACTCTGTGGTAAAGAATCCACCTGCCAATCAGGGTTCGATCCCTGGGTCAGGAAGATCCCCTGGAGGAGGAAATGGCAACCCTCTCCAGTATTCTCGCCTGGAAAATCCCATGGCCAGGGGAGCCTGGCTGTCAATAGTCCAGACATGACTGAGCACACACACAGATAGTTGCCTAAGCCCCCTTGCATCAGATTTTTACAGGTGGACTTTTGTTCACTTAAAGAAAAAACATGGAAGTTATTCTCTACTAGAAAAGGAGAGGAAGATTATATTAAAATATAGGTATGAGGCTATCTTCCAATTTTAGACATCTATTTGTGTTTATATTACCCCTACTACTATTCCCTGTCATCAGTGTAAATAAAGGAGACAATAAAGCATTTTGTTCTCAATACAGCTATTCATATTTGAAAAATAAAACTCCATATGATACATGTTTTAAAATGTTTGATTTATAATGAAAAAGTTCCCATGTCTTTCTTGTGTAACACTTCTACAAAGACAAACTTCTGTTTCTAAGATTACCTAAGGTGTGCATATTTGGACTCAGTAGTTCACTAATGTCACTCCACACTTCCAATTTTAGACATCTATTTGTGTTTATATTACCCCTACTACTATTCCCTGTCATCAGTGTAAATAAAGGAGACAATAAAGCATTTTGTTCTCAATACAGCTATTCATATTTGAAAAATAAAACTCCATATGATACATGTTTTAAAATGTTTGATTTATAATGAAAAAGTTCCCATGTCTTTCTTGTGTAACACTTCTACAAAGACAAACTTCTGTTTCTAAGATTACCTAAGGTGTGCATATTTGGACTCAGTAGTTCACTAATGTCACTCCACCGGAAAGCTGTGCTTATATCTTCTTTCTGCCTTCACTCTACAGATATGGTCCTTGATCAACAAGTGAGCTCAGGTCAGCTCAATGAGGATGTACGCCACAGGGCCACGAGGCTCTGATGAAACAGCATCACCACCAGAATCAGAAGAAGCTCACCAATCGGATTCCCATTGTTCGTTCCTTTGCTGATATTGGCAAGAAACAATCAGAACCAAATTCCATGGATAAAAATGGTAAATGTTTCTTTATTGTATTCATTGTTTATTATAGTTATCTGAAATATCAAAGTCCTTTAAAATATATCTTACTTGAAAATGATCTATTGAAATTCAAATAGTAGAAATATTGACAAAGAATTTAAGTTTCCTATAAGGCTCATGAAAGAATGCAAGGGAAGCTTTTTTTCTAATAGGAGGTTATAGACTCCAGTGTAACAAACATAAACTGTCAGTTGCACCCCAAATAAGATCCTAGTCTTTGTGTGATAGCTTAATGAGTGTCTCATGCCTTAACAGTGCTTTGACTTAACGTCTTTTAGTTGACATGAATAATCATCAACATTTAGTGATGGTGAGAGAAAAATATTAGCTTCATGTTGTTCATGGTCAATGAATCCCTTCTGAGATCACAACTGAAAAGAGCAGCTAGTACCTTACTTGTGTCTCTATGTATATTAAGCCTGATTTCTAGTTCACAGACACATTGCTTTTTGCAGTACTGTTTCATTAGTGTCCAGCCACCACACTTACCATCTTGGCACACCAACATAGATGATGCCAACCATTGTTTTCTAGTACTCATTCATGACTTACTCCTTAGCAATCATGAAGCCAAAACAATGTTTCTGACTGTTTATCCTTTCTGTGTATTTTGTTCCCTCCTGGTATCCATTTGACTAAGGAAGTTGCTTAGAGATCTGTCACTCATCCTTTCCATCAGTCCTGTGAAGGAAAATGAAGTTATCATGCAGACGATATGAGTTTATTATACTTCTGCTCGCTAGAAAAGTTCCCAGTTTTAAAAGTACAAATTAGTGAAAAATAATTTCTGATGTTTTACTAGAGAGACTGATTTCCACAAATGGACTGAAGCATGTATATTGATAACATAGACTTTATATAACTTCT
>SJYC01063744.1:0-25087 GCA_006408675.1 Madoqua kirkii
TAGATAATAACTTGGCTTAGTACTGTTTATTGATTAGTCCATTGTTTATTCAATAGCATTATTTTATACTATGGTATAAATATTGTTATAAACTTTTATCTCTTATTTTAAAGCAAGGGTTTCTTTCAGAAAGTTTGATTTACACATATATAAACAATGTTTGTCAAACCTTAATCATTAATTCTAGTTTAATGAGCTTCCTTCTATTCTCCTTTTCCTTCTTTTTCTCTTTCCACCAGAAATTTCAACATTCATTTAGCATTCTAAGAAAAGATAAACATCTGTGCAATTATAGAATAAAAGAGGTTATAATATTTTACACTAAAACTTCTTTAGTTAAGAGCTTCGTATTCAAATTGTTATAGTCACATGCGTGCTAACTGGGAAATGAAAACACAAAATACATTAAGATTTTAGACGCATTTTTTAAATTTATGAATGGTTATTTTCTCTCTATAGGTGTTTCATGATGTTGCTTACAAAGCAAAAGATCGTAATGACTTGGTGTCAGGAATTGATGAATTTCTGGATCAGGTGACTGTCCTTCCTCCCGGAGAGTGGGACCCAAGCATTCGAATAGAGCCTCCCAAAAATGTTCCTTCCCAAGTATGTATATATGAAAATACTCTTAGGACTACCATGATTTTTTGGCCTTTTAAATATATGTAGTAATATAGTATAGCTGAAGACTCAAATGATTTAAATTGTAACTTCTGTGATGTGATTATAATAAGAAATATTTATCTGGTCTCTGTCCCTGTTTCTGCACAGAGCTCTTAAAATGCTTGGAATTTTCTAAGTGATGAAAGCAACAAAGATGTCTTTGTTATGTTAATGAGGTTACTTTAGGAAACTCTTAAGAATGGGACTGATTGCCAGGTGGAGCCTTACCAAGAGATTAGAGTTTGGAACTTTCAGTTGCACCCTTCTGCCTCCAGGGAGGGGAGAGGGGAGAGGGGACAGGCTAGAGTGAGTTTAGTCACCAGTGGCCAGTGCTTTAGTCAATCATGCCCTTGTAATGAAGCCTCCATAAACGCCCAAAGGGGCCAGGTTCAGAGAGTTTTCAGGTCGGTGAACACGTGGAGATTGGAAAGAGTGGTGTGCCTAGAGAGGGTATGGAAATTTCTCTCCCTTTCCCCATGCCTTGTCCTGTGCATCTGTTCAATATGGCTGTTCCTGAGTTATATCCTTTAGTAATAAAACTGGTGATCAAGTAAGTAAAATGTTTCTCTAGGGACTTCCCTGGTGGCTCAGATGGTAAAGCATCTGCCTACAGTGAGGGAGACCTGGGTTCGATTCCTGGGTCAGGAAGATCCTCTGGAGAAGGAAATGGCAACCCACTCCAGTACTCTTGCATGGAAAATCCCGTGGACGGAGGAGCATAGTAGGCTACAGTCCATGGGGTCACAAAGAGTCGAACATGACTGAGTGACTTCACTTCACTATGAGCCATTCTAGCAAATTAGTCCAACTCGAGAAGGGGTTCACAGGAGCTTCAGATATATCCCCAATGGGTTTGGAGCACCACCAATAACTCGAGCTTGTGACGGGCATCTAAAATGGGGTGTGAGGGATGGGTAGTCTTCTAAGGCTGAACTCTCGACCTGTGGAAACTGATGCTATTTCCAGGTAGATGGTGTCAGAATTGAGCTAAATTTCCCACCACATTTGATTTGGTGTGTGTTGGTCGTTCAGTCATGTCTGATGCCCACCAGGCTCCTCTGTCCATGAAATTTCCCAGACAAGAATACTGCAGTGGGTTGCCATTTCCTTTTCCAGGGGATCTTCCCAACCCAAGGACTGAACCTAAGTCTCCTGCATTGCTTGCAGATTCTTTACTGTCTCAGAACCTACTTAACCTCTAAGAAGGCAGGGACATGAAATTCCCTGACACAAAATCTTCCTTCTTTGTATTCAACACAAAAATTTGGTGTATCAATGATACTCTACTAAATAACAGTACCGCATGCCTGACAAGATTTTCAGTTCAGTTCAGTTCATTTCAGTCGCTCAGTCATGTCCAACTCTTTGCGACCCCATGAATCACAGCACGCCAGGCCTCCCTGTCCATCACCACTCCTGGAGTTCACTCAGACTCACGTCCACTGAGTCGGTGATGCCATCCAGCCATCTCATCCTCTGTCGTCCCCTTCTGCTCCTGCCCCCAATCCTTCCCAGCATCAGAGTCTTTTCTAACGAGTCAACTCTTCGCATGACGTGGCCAAAGTACTGGAGTTTCAGCTTTAGCATCATTCCTTCCAAAGAAATCCCAGGACTGATCTCCTTTAGAATGGACTGATTGGATCTCCTTGCAGTCCAAGGGACTCTCAGGCGTCTTCTCTAAAACCACAGTTCAAAAACATTTCAGACACACCTTAAAGCATACTGTCAGAGAAGGCAATGCCAACCCACTCCAGTACTCTTGCCTGGAGAATCCCATGGATGGCGGAGCCTTGTAGGCTATAGTCTAGGGAGTTGCAAAGAGTTAGACACAACTGAGTGACTTCACTTTCACTTTTCACTTTCATGCACTGGAGAAGGAAATGGCAACCCACTCCAGTATTCTTGCCTCAAGAATCCCAGGGATGGGAGCCTGGTGGGCTGCCGTCTTTGGGGTCTCACAGAGTCAGACACAACTGATGTGACTTAGCAGTAAAACATACTATGTGAGTGAGTGAGTGAGTGAGTGAAGTAGCTCAGTCGTGTCCGACTCTTTGCGACCCCATGGACTGTAGCCTACCAGGCTTCTCTGTCTATGGGATTCTCTAGGCAAGGATACTGGAGTGGGTTACCATTTCCTTCTCCAGGGGATCTTCCCGACCCAGGGATCAAACCTGCGTCTCCTGCATCAGAGGCAGACGCTTTAACCTCTGAGCCACCAGGGAAGCCCAAAACATACTATACTGGAGGAAATTTTTAATTTTAATGAGGAGGGAAAATATGCTTAAGAAAAGCTCATTATGGACCAGCCATACTCAGATACATAGCTTTGAAGTTGGTAAGTGTTAGGAAAAATCAAAAGCATGGTTGTCATTTTGTATGGAAAACACCCTATTACTGTTGTTAATCACATTTATGATTTCAAGAATTTTCTTCATAATTCTTATATCTGTATTGACTTTAGGCATGTGGTATGAAAATTGTAAAAATCTTCCATATAAAAATCTGATGTGCATTTTACTTGCATACAAGGCAGATAGAAACAAAGACTACTGATACTGTTTGAGGTCATTTTCTTATGCAGGCACGACTTTGTTGAGAGTGGTGGCCAATTTTTTTTTAAGCCCACTGATATCGCCATCTCTATTCCTAGTGGATCTGCCTCCTACAACTCTCCCTGTTGTCATCTACTCACTCTTGCCTTTGGCTCTGGTCCCTGTGGAGTCCAGCTGTGTTTGTAGTTGACTCTGCTGCCTTAGTTGAAGTAACAGATGGCCTAACTGACCCAGCTCTAAGCATAGATGTTTTTCTGGTTAGCCAGAGATGGGTAAATGACTGAGTAAGAGACTTAACAATGAGTCTTTTAAAAAGTCATCTCAAACCCACTATTAATTGAAGGAAACTATTCTGATGGCTCATTTCTACATTTCTATCCTGAAGTTATTTCATAATTATTGAAGGCTATTTGTTTTCCTTTTCTCAGAGAAGATTCTATAGTCTGGGATTCTATAATCACAATCACATAATTTCATTTGATATACTACTAAAATTAGTAAATTGCTTAAAGAGTAATTTTAGGGGTTTGAAGTGAAGTGGAAGTGAGGTGAAAGTCGCTCAGTCGTGTCCGACTCTTTGCGACCCATGGACTGCATAGTCCATATTCTCCAGGACAGGATACTGGAGTGGGTAGCCTTTTCCTTCTCCAGGGAATCTTCCCAACACACGGATTGAACCCAGGTCTCCTGCATTGCAGGCAGATTCTCTACCAACTGAGCTATGAGGGAAGCTTCCAGTACAATTTTAAGGGTTTAGATTGTCTTATTTTGTACTTGTGTACATCCTCACACTAACAGTATTAATAAAGACAGTATAATGCTTCTTAAAGTAGTAAGAAAGAATCTCTTTAATTGATATTATTTGGAAAATTCAGTAAAAATATTAATATGCTGAATGTGAGAGTTTGAAAGACATTTGTTAACAATAATTTGTTTTTCAAACATTAAAACTAAAGTCAAGCATTTTTGGAAACACCTTGCCTTTGAGAAATGATGTTTCTGAGACAAGTGTAGACATGGGAGCTAAAATTAATTTTATGAGACTTTAAGACCAGGATTAATTATTGGATGTTGGAGTCTGGGTATTGAGCAGCAGTAGGCTCAGTATGCCAATGCAAGAGTGAAGTGAAGTGAAGTGAAGTGAAAGTCGCTCAGTCGTGTCCGACTCTTTGCGACCCCATGGACTGCATAGTCCATAGAATTCTCCAGGACAGAATACTGGAGTGGGTAGCCTTTCTCTTCTCCAAGGAATCTTCCCAACATACGGATTGAACCCAGGTCTCCTGCATTGCAGGCAAATTCTCTACCAACTGAGCTATGAGGGAAGCTTCCAGTACAAGAGACTCGGGTTCAATCCCTGGGGCCAGGAAGGTTTCCTGGAGAAAGAAATGGTAACTTACTCTAGTATTCTTGTCTAGGAAATCCCATGCACAGAGGAACCTGGCGTGTTACAGTCCATGGATCTCTAAAGAGTCAGACATGACTTAGAGACTAAACAGTGACAACAGTAGAAAGAACACTGAGCTAACAATCAGGGCACCTGGGTTCTGATATTATCTCTTTTTATAACCTTAAAACATACGCTGTAACCGCTCTGTACTGATGTTATATATCAGTGTGTCCAATAGAACTTTCTGCAATGATAGAAATGTTCTATACTTATGCTATCTATTAAGTCAAGCCACTATTGAGCACTAGAAATGTGCTTATGCAAGTGAGGAACTGATTTTTAAATTTTAATTAATTTAAATTTAAATAGCCACCTGTAGTTAGTGGCTATCATGTTAGACAACACACTTTTATATAATGAGTTTGAATGAGATATGCTCTGTGTTTCTTTACAACATTAGTATTTTTAAAATGTACATTGGAATTGAATGATAGATTCTATGAACCTATGTTTTCTTCTATGATGTGGAGCAAAATGAATCAAAATAAACTAAGTACTGAATTCATATGCATTCAAATATTTTCCTCTCTGGGATAATCTCCATGGTTTTTATTCTTCCAGAGGTATGTAAATCACTATTTAAAAAAATATTTCTTACTTTCAGTTAAGAGAATAATAACCAGTCACCTCAAGGAATACCCCTGAAAATATTCATTAGAACTTTATGTCAGTCATTATAATCACTCCCTTATGTATACCCCAACTTCCTGCTTTTTTCTCATGCCACTTACCTGCTTAGATTCCCCAAACCACAGTTATCTACCTGCCAGCATCTGCACCTGCATTCTCTGCCTGCTCCTATATTACTATTGATGAATTATCCAGTTTTCTACCTGTGCAGTAGAGCCCATCTCTTTATACCTACTCAAAGAGATTACCCCACCAATTCCCTGTTTATCCCCTATATCATCAGTTCTTCTGCTCCTGGATTACTGAAATAACCCCCTAACCAGGCTCCTTGCTTCTACTCTTGTTTCCTAGAATCTGTTCTTGACAGAGCAGCCAGAGTGTTAGATCATGCTCTCCTTTCCTTAAAATCCTGCAAAAGCTCCTCATTTCACTGGGGAGCCAAATACTTAAAATGATCTAGTAAACCCCCACAGTCTGGCTTCCTTTTGCCTCTAAGTCATCTCCCATCTCTTTCTTTCTTGCTCACTCCTCTCCTTGGCCTCCTGCCTCCTCATTCCTCATTCTCTGCAGCACACTCCTGCCTTAAGATACTGTCCCACTCACTGGCTGTTCTTTGCCTGGATGTTCCCCCAGTTATTTCATGGCTAATTCTCTTGACTCCGTCAAGTTTTTCTCAAATGACTCTCTCAGCCTGCCTGACCACTCTCTTTATTATTGCCATTTCTTCCTCCCCACACCTCACAGATACCTTTAGTATGCTCTAAATTTTTGCTTTTCCATCATTTTTATTTCTTTACTTTTTATTATTATAAATTATGCATATGAAAAATAAGTTTAACATCATAACTGTCCTTAGACTCTGGCATGTACATGCTGCTGCTGCTGCTAAGTCACTTCAGTCATGTCCGACTCTGTGTGACCTCATAGATGGCAGCCCACCAGGCTCTCCGTCCCTGGGATTCTCCAGACAAGAACACTGGAGTGGGTTGCCATTTCCTTCTCCAGTGCATGAAAGTGAAAAGTGAAAGTGAAGTCTCTTAGTCGTGTCTGACTCTTAGCGACGCCATGGACTGCAGCCCACCAGGCTCCTTGGTCCATGGGATTTTTCCAGGCAAGAGGAATGCTACATAAATATGGACATCTTGGGAATCTTATTAAATCTATCAAGCCTCTCTCAATCCCCAAAAGGAAGAAACAGATCTGTTCAGTGTTTTCTTCCAGTAATTCAGATTGAAGATATCAGAAGAAACTCGTAAACAAATTTTATTTATTTATGTTAATTTTTATTGAAATATAGCTGGTTTACAATGTGTTTGTTTCAGGTCTATAACAGTGATTCAGTTTTATACATATACATACACATATACATATATATGTGTATGTATATATATTATTTTAAAAATTATTTTCCATTATAGGCTGTTACAGATATTGAGTATAGTTCCCTGTGCTGTACTGTAGGCCCTTCAGTCAAGTCTGAACAACAAAAACATCTCCTGTATTTCCCTCAGAATATTCACCAGTACACAATTATTTTTTCTAAACCCTTTCTCCCTACTGTAAGAAGGCACTCCTTGAGGAAATAGGTACTTTAGAATGATGAATATCTATCGTGGTTTATCATTTGCCTTATCAGTGTATAAGGCAAATAGCTTTTCCCGTAGTAAAACAATGAATTAATTTATGCAGTAAGGGATAATTCCCCAGAAAGAACAAATAATTCCCACTTGCCTTCTTAGACTTGCTAAGAAATGTTTCCGCAGGTGATTATTGGGTATTGAGGGTATTAAAGGCCACTGTTAAAGCCTTTTGCTAGCATATGATAGTTATTTACCTGTAAAGGCAGTTCCTTCATCTGTTGACAGACATATTGTCTTTTATCTTTGCACTTAAGTTCATTGTATCTATTTATATACCTGGGAAATTATAAAATATCAATGAACTTTCCTATATTTTTTGCATTTCAAAGTACATTTTTTGTCGTATTTTAAATCTGTACCATTTTATCTAATCGTTCCATTGTAATAAGATCATTTGATAATTCCCACTTGTTCAGTTTACACTAAGCATAAGAACATGTTTATATGTTTACACTATTTTGGAATGGCGGTTAAGTAAAAAATTTAATTTCACCATTAATTTTTTTTTCCCTTTTAAGCATTTTTGAACACATCAATGTGCTCTAAGTTCACCAGTAGGAAGGATTTTCTGATTTTTTAAACTCTCTATCACTGACAAAAGTGGGTGGAATAGATCTGAAGAGAAACAGCACTTACATAACCTCAGTATTTTGTCGCTGGCTCTATTAAAAGCTTCCTTTTGCGTAGTCTTTCTGATTGCCTTGTATCAGAAAGAAGCTTGGGTAGGAAGATATGAGCCAGAATCAGAGAGGGAAACCTACTTTAAAAATAGCTAATGATAACAGTTACTGTTCATTGAACAGTTGAACTAGACTAGGCTATGCCACCATTAACACCTCCTTACCTCAACCTATCCTAATCCCAGTCTCCTCTCACCCCTTCTTGTTTTAGTTTTTTGCGGATCTCTATCTCAGAGCAGTAGTGAGAGTGTTAGTTGCTCAGTCATGTCCGATTCTTTGTGACCCCACAGATTGTAGCCCGCCAGGCTTCTCTGTCCAAGGGATTCTCCACGCAAGAATATTGGAGTGGGTAGCTATTCCCTTTTTTTAGGGGATCTTCTAGACCCAAGGGTTGAACCCAGGTCTCCTGCATTGCAGGCAAGTTCTTTACCCTCTCTGGGTAGGGAAGATCCCCAGGAGACAGGAATGGCTACCCATTCTAGTTTTCTTGCCTGGAGAATTCCATGGACACAATAGCCTGGTGGGCTATAGTAGCCTATGGGATCACTCAAAGTCAGACACTGTTAGCTATATCATCTCTACCTCTCCCTGACATTATAGGATTATTTTGTCTCCACTAACAGAATGCTTTTTCTTGCTCACTTTTGCATCTATAGCATCACTTAAAAATGAATGGCACACACTAGGCACTCAATAAATATTCTTTGAAAGAAAGAATAAGTATGCCTCACCTCATTTCATTCTCTCAGTGGAAAGTGAAAGTGAAGTCTCCAGTCATGTTTGACTCTTTGCCCCCTAGTTTTCTTGCCTGGAGAATTCCATGGACACAATAGCCTGGTGGGCTATAGTAGCCTATGGGATCACTCAAAGTCAGACACTGTTAGCTATATCATCTCTACCTCTCCCTGACATTATAGGATTATTTTGTCTCCACTAACAGAATGCTTTTTCTTGCTCACTTTTGCATCTATAGCATCACTTAAAAATGAATGGCACACACTAGGCACTCAATAAATATTCTTTGAAAGAAAGAATAAGTATGCCTCACCTCATTTCATTCTCTCAGTGGAAAGTGAAAGTGAAGTCTCTCAGTCATGTTTGACTCTTTGCCCCCTCCTTGGACTGTAGCCTACCAGGCTCCTCCATCCATGGGATTTTCCAGGCAAGAGTACTGGAGTGGATTGCCATTTCCTTCTCCAGGGGATCTTCCCTAACCAGGGATCAAATCCATGTCTCCCGCATTGGAGGCAGATGCTTTGCCGTCAGAGTTATCACCAGTAAAAGGAGGTGAGAACTGAGGCTTTAGGTGGCTAAATACTTTTCTAGAGATTGTATAGCAAATAAGTACAGAGCCTGAATTTTTAACTGCTCTATATATTGCCTCAAGGGAAAAAAATTGTTTTTATAGTTTACAACTAGCACCTGAAATTAAAAACAAAATAAAACTTCCCACAGGAGAAGAGGAAGATTCCTGCTGTACCAAATGGAACAGCAGCTCATGGGGAAGCTGAGCCCCATGGAGGACATAGTGGACCTGAACTCCAGCGAACCGGAAGGTTAGTGAAAAGCCCTTGTATGGGACTTCAAGACCAAATGGTATATCACTTTTGTGTTGGGAATTACTGTTTTGAGGACAAATTTGCTTTTATACTTCTTTGGGGGTAAATATGCTAATAAACTTGATATCTCATCATTAATGATTGTCATGATTATTAAACCAGATCAGTGAATACACCATTCCCTTTTATATACATAGTCTTTACATTACCGTATATAAAACACAGTCACAGATTCTTGGAATGAATAAGAAAACTATCAGCTGCCTCTTCCAAAAGAGCCTGCTGGAAACTTCAGGTTCAAAATGGAAATGACAATAAATACCAAGAACTCAGTCTTATAGACCCTGTCTCATTACATGCAAGTAGGATGTATATAATGATATTTTTAATTTTTATGATAGTAATCTGAAAGAGCTATATGATTTATTTTTCTAATCACACATCTTTGAAGAGATGAAAGCTTCAATTTATTTCTTAAAATGATTCTTTATGGTTTTTTTGACAGCTTGTCTCTCTCCAAGAAATGTGTGAGCAGAAAATCAGAAGCCTTTGGGTGGGTCTCTTCAGGGACTATGTGCACACAGCCTCCATTATAATTGAAAACAGTTGCAAACACTTGGAGGCTTGCTTCTCCCTCTCCTCAGGGCCGACTCTCCGGTACTGCTCTCACTGTGTCCTCTGAGCTGACTTCCAGTTCCTGACAACTCTATGCATTCTAATTCTCCTCTGTTCTTTCCCTTTTTCTATGTTTTGTCTCTAGAGGAAATGTCTTCCTCAGTCTGGTACCTAGTTTGAGATGATTCAGACAATTTTTTCCCTTTCCCTTTACTGGAAACATTGTAACTCCTTCTGTTTACTTCCAGATTTTCAAATGCTGTCTTTTTATTTTTGGTGGTTTTTTTTTTTTTTTTTTTTTCCCCTCTCTCTCAGGTGTAACATGCCACATAGCTTAGATTTTCTTTTTTCAAAGTTCACTTTTCCTTACTGCTTCCTAAATCCTCCCAGGTCACCAATATCCGGTATCTTTGCTCCTCCAGAGTTCTTCCACAGATTCTGTTGCTGACAGGACTTCAAATTACTCATCTGCTCTCCTGGAGTTGCTGGTGCACACCTGGGCTGCTCTTGTACTGTTCTCTGCAGTGACCTCCCACTTCTGAATTTAGATTTTTGCTGCTAAAAGCACATTTATTACACTGTAATAAAACAGCTATTGAGACTAATGTATGGCCTAATAAGTAGTTAATTAGAAAACGGTAGTCTAATAGAAAGTGCTATCAAGCCTATAAATATTAACTACGAAGTGATCATTCATAACCACCTCACATTCTTTTGGGGATTAGGTGGGATGTAAAAAATAAGTACTGAATAAATACACTAGTAGATAAAATCTGTTTTGAATTGACTTTGAGAAGTTAACACATCATTCAGAATGATCCCCCAAATAAAAAATATACATGTGTTTTACTAAACACAAGTAGGAGAACCTAAACTAAGATGATCTTTGTGTATGTGTGTGAATTTTCATAGGTTCTTTGCAAACTTCTCTGAATATTAAATGTCCTTTTTTTTTTTTTTTTCCATTTGAAGTTTCATCTTTTTCAACCTCTCCTGCTTCACATCCCTCTGGTGGACATGGAAAATGTACTGATTTGATCACTCAAGTAATAATAAGATAGTTATTAATATGTTACTATTGTGTCTATATCAGGGCAATTAAAAATAATAAAATTTTCAGTTATTCTGAAGAGGTACATTTTTCAAGGCAGATAAGAATTTGCTTCTCAAGAGAACAATCATTTTTGAAGTGATTCTTAGATTGCCACATTATATTCCTATTTAGAAAATGAAGAACAAACCTTTAATATTTTTCCATAACCCTGGTGTATTTAGCATACTTGCATTATGTTGAACATAACAGTTTTTTTTAACCTCCATGTAGGAACTTAATCATAGCCTTATTTATTTTAATATGACATCTCTATTCCAAAGAGCACAAAGAGCGTTTAGTAGTCAAATGTTAAATCTGCATATTGTTAGTAAATGTTCAAAGAATGAGAATACCTGTTTAACGCTCTCGTTACTAACAGATTAAAAAATTTCATCCTCAGATTTTAGACATTTCATAATTTAATGCTTTTCCCACTCCCCTCCTCCTACCAAAACATCATCCATGTTTCTAAAGTGCTTTTTTTGATATTTTTAGAATACATGCATTTACCCCAAGTAAGGTCATTATTGGAGAAGGCAGTGGCACTCCACTCCAGTACTCTTGCCTGGAAAATCCCATGGGCTGAAGAGCCTGGAAGGCTGCAGTCCATGGGGTCACTGAGGGTCGGACAGGACTGAGCGATTTCACTTTCACTTTTCACTTTCATGCATTGGAGAAGGAAATGGCAACCCACTCCAGTGTTCTTGCCTGGAGAACCCCAGGGACGGGGGAGCCTGGTGGGCCGCCATCTATGGGGTCACACAGAGTTGACAGGACTGAAGTGACTTAGCAGTAGCAGCAAGATCATTATTGTCTTGTTAATTATAGATGTTTGAATATGTTTAGCAACAGTGGATCAAAAAGCACACTTATTTAGGTTGCTTATATAAGGCCCCTGTGTTAGTTTTACAAAAATGAAAACAATAATGGAACTTATCTCTCTCTACTAAGTATTATTGTCATCCATAAGGCCATTTTAAGTGAAATATTATTTGGCAAGCGATTTTTTTTAACAAAGAGAGTGGATAGCTGGAGCCATGGTTATATACCACCTTTTCTCTCTAGGTTGATGTTTACTATTAGGCTATATAAAAATCAGTTTACCTTCCCTCCTTCACTTTCTGCTACACTAACTGGAATGTAAACAATTCCAGTATTGCCAATGACTGAGGATAAGAGGCCTGATTTTAGGACTAGGTTTTTATAAAATGGAACAGAGATTAGAGTAATCCTTAAATCTCACTGTTTGAATTTTGATTGTTGAACAGCTGAGAACCTAGTTTGAGAGAACCTAGGGTTTTTGAGGTTGTTGACATGATTTTTTACTAGGAATTGAAGTGCCTTAGTGATACAAAGCTATTCCTGTAGATCATGATGTAAAACCTAGCAGGTTAGTACGGGTCTCATCTCTGCTGGTGGAAAACCTATACTGTGACCTGGCAACAAAGCAAATGAGTAGTATTTTGACTTATGTGTTTTTTTATCTTTGTATGTCACTATTGTGTTTTCCCCCCCTGTCTTAGGATTTTTGGGGGACTTATTTTAGATATCAAAAGAAAAGCTCCATACTTCTGGAGTGACTTCACAGACGCTTTCAGCCTGCAGTGTTTAGCATCTTTTCTGTTTCTCTACTGCGCATGTATGTCTCCCGTCATCACATTTGGAGGACTGTTGGGAGAAGCAACTGAGGGTCGAATAGTATGTATTATTCTTTTCTCTGAACTTGAATTTGAATCAGCATTTAAGATTTGTAGTTAGATGGGTGTCGTTTCATTTTGAATTCCTTTATGAGGAGAGATTTGATGTGTGGCCTAGCAGATAAACTATATGAATTTCTTGACTAGTGGAACTGGTAATCTCAGAACAGATAATTCTTACATTCCACAAGGTTCTGATCTCATCCTTGTCCCTCAGTCTTAGGCTAGCTTTAGATTGGTTCTTACCTCTTAAGAGGTCCATTTCCCACTTATATAGGCCATGCGTCTGCCAGATATTTGTTGTGAATACATGTAAACTTTTAGTAAGTGAAAGAAAGGTAAGATAAAGAAGAGGAGATAATGTATCCTTGTCTACTACCATTCATATTTTGATGGCCTGCCCCCTTTTTAATTCTCCCTTCCCACCTCCTGCCCAAGGTTGCTGGTAGGTGCTTCGCAGAATAGACCCCATGTATTTTATATAGTTTTTCCCCAGTTATAATGGTAGCCTGTACAACTGAGATAATGCAATCATTTATATCTCTACACAGAGTGCAATCGAGTCTCTCTTTGGAGCATCCATGACTGGAATAGCCTATTCTCTCTTTGGTGGACAGCCTCTTACCATACTAGGCAGTACAGGACCAGTTTTGGTGTTTGAAAAGATTTTGTTTAAATTTTGCAAGTAAGTATTATATACTTTTCACCCTTAGTCCCTGTCTATCCCTCTACTGTGTTTATGCTTCTCTCAGCATCACATTTGGAAATCTGCTGGCAGAGGTGGAAGTTGCTGATTTGATTCAGTTTGCCATTTTTGTCTCTCCATGGAAATAAAGAAACAGTAAAATATTTATGTATTTTTAATGTAATATTTATAAAAAATTATATTCAGTTCTAAGCACTGAGAAACCTCTTTGAGTTTTGTACCCTTAGGTGTTCCCTGTAGACAAAGTTTTGAGTTTAGATACCCATGGGATGTGAAGCTTATTTACTTTCGCTTCCTGAATTAAACTTATTTCCATCTACTAAAAATGGCGACAAGCTTGAAGTTCAATGACCTTCTTTCCCCCGTTCTTTCCCTCCTCTTAGAGATATGGGCTGTCATACCTATCTTTAAGAGCTAGTATTGGACTCTGGACTGCAACCCTGTGTATCATACTTGTGGCCACTGATGCAAGCTCCCTTGTCTGCTATATCACCCGGTTTACTGAAGAAGCTTTTGCTTCTCTTATTTGCATCATTTTCATTTATGAGGCCTTAGAGAAGTTGTTTGAACTCAGCGAAGCATATCCAATCAACATGCATAATGATTTGGAACTGCTGACACAGTACTCGTAAGTACCATTTCCCCTGTTGGCTGTGGGGCTTTTCTTCATACAAATATTACTATTGTTACAAGAAACATGAGAAACTTAAGTCAGCAGATCGACTTCCTTGAATTGATTCGTGACCTAAATCTTGGTCTCTCAGTGCTGTACAGGATTTCATCTAATCAGCTACTCATTTGATACATGAGTTTTCTTTATAACATCTATTCCAAGAATATCTTTTTGAAGTTCTATTTGTCAAGCATTCTCTGTTAAGCAGATAATGAACCATGATCAATTTTGCTATACAGAGATTGCTTTATTGTAAAATATTTTTGATTTTGGTCTTTCTTAGGACCTTTTCCATTTAATATAATCTGAAGAATCATAGTAGTAAAAAGCTAAGATTCCAAATTTAAAGCAATGAGGTAAAAGATACTCATTGGGTCTAAATTGCGTTAGCCTGGTGTTTAAAACTATGATAAACTCTTAAATAAAATAGCACTGGATTGAAATGTCATTTTGCTCTTGGAACCTATGACATTTATGATGAAAGTACCCTAATATGGTTGCTGAGGGTGATGTTACAGTTTAGGATTAAAGATAGGATTTCTCTAAGGCCATATTAACAGAGTATATGTGAACATTATATTACTGTTCTTTGATTTAATTTTAGGACTTTTTTGTTGTTATCATATATACATTTTAAACAGCAAATATTTAAAGCAATATGTTCTTTACCAGGCAGTTATAATCTCTATATCAGCTACCAATACTTTTCTTATAAACTGCTCAGCTATGCCCTCAAAATCTTCCTTTGAAGATTTTTCATCTTTGTTTATTATTAGAAGTTGATATTGTTAATATTAGGCCAAAATAGTGCAATGTTATAATCTTGTTAAGAATGATGTAATGATACAGAGTTGAAACAAGATGAATTAGTATTTTGATGTTTTCTTGGTCATTGCAGATATCTTTAACAGTGCATCTCTGTTTTAGGACCAAAAAAAAAAAAAATCAGTGGAATATAAAATAACTTCCCCAATAAAAGTAAATGGTGAGGATGTTGTAAATAGGATTCAAAAGTAGATGAAGGAGGTGTCAGGGACATTCAGAAAACAGGCAGATGGAGAGAGCAGTTTGATCACAACGAGAGATAACATTGACACATGCCTTTTCATTTATGTTTAGGTGAAAAGAGAACAGTGTCACCTAATTTGGGTATCTTTACTGAATATAAACTTATCTCTGCTTGGGACTTCAAACCTACTACATGCCCTAAGCTAGGTAAATCATGAATAATAGTCTGTTTTCAGTGAGCTTACAGTTTAGTAGGAAATGTGAACCAACAGACAACCAAATAAGTATTGTGTTAAAGGATTTGTTCAGAATGCTATGGTACCATGTCAGAACACCTAACCCAGATCTCAGATTCAGAGAAGACTTCCTGGAGGAAGTGACAGAAAACCAAAAAATGAGTAGGAATTAGAAAGGAACTGCAGAGTAGAGAGTAGTTTAGGTGGAGGGAAGGACACAAGCTTGGATTTAGAAATTTATTAATGCTTTGAAGTATTTGTCCAAAGTTATATAGATAGTGGTAAACAAAGAAATTAGATTCAGGTTTTATGATTCTGAGATGTAGTTTTCTGTAAACTAGTGAAGCTCTCCAAAATAAACAATATGGAACAAATAAACAGATAAAATCAGAGCTATTCTGTTTGAAGTAGTGGGAAGGCACCAGTTTTCCACACTTTTCATTCATTCCCTGGGTTCTCAGCGGCAGCTTCTAAGGTATTTTAGATCAAGGAATACCATTTAAAATCCCCTGGTCTAGAAAAGAAGAAAACCAGACAAGCAAGGACTGAACTGTGAATAATGATCACAGCTTGAGGGAAGAAGAATGAGAAAATGCAACCAACAGATAAAAAACAAGAAAGAGTCATCAGAAAGGCAGAAAACCATGAATAATTTCAGACTATAGAAGGCAAGGGTCAGGACTGTATCAAGAAACTTTTAGAGAAGACATGGTACAGAGATCAAA
The DNA here is from genome assembly GCA_006408675.1 of Madoqua kirkii. Lineage (NCBI taxonomy): Eukaryota > Metazoa > Chordata > Mammalia > Artiodactyla > Bovidae > Madoqua > Madoqua kirkii. The sequence continues at coordinate 15,928 of SJYC01063744.1, forward strand.
CAGAATAAGGGAAAGAGATCATTGTTAGTTTTAAGGAAAGGTATTGGGTGAGGAGGAAAGCAGGACGAGAAGTCTGTTGGCAAAAGAAGGGAGGAAGTGGCAAAGAAACGGAAAAAGCATTGCATAGGCCATTTTGGTGTCAAAAAATGAAAAAAGTGCCCCTGGAGAAGGCAATGAGATCATGAGAATGGTAACCTGTGATAGAAAAAGAGCTGCATGGTTTGAAAATGAGAACAGAGAGATGCAGGAAAGAGAGAGGTTAAAGATCATGTAGAGAGCATAGATAAACATGGATTGCAGTCTTCCAGCAGTCAAAACGTGCTAAGTCGAATTGTGGGTTAAGACAAATGATCAGAGGACATTTAGAGCATAAAAATAGCTGTATTTGCCCATGATTCCTTCCTATCAAGGCAATCAAGAGAAGAGTGGCACAGGTCCTCTCCTTTTCCATCTCCATGTTTTAAAGAAAGATCCCCACAAGTTTAAGTTATGGTTTGTCACAGTGTGCTCGTCTGAAAGTTAACAGTTTGAAGATTGAGCAAGAATGGTGTGCTAATCACTGTGTTCCGTTGCCTGACTGTCCTCCCCAACCTGTTAGGAGGTAGAAGCGATGGAAAGACTGGGTCATCCTGATACTGAGGTTTTAATGGTGCTTGACCCTGAAAAGGGTGAAAGAAAAACATGTAGAATAAAAGTATCTCTGAGAAATGTGGTGCTGACTACATACCCTTACTGTGTTGTCTTCAGCTTTCATACCATGATTCCCTAATTTCTGGAACCACTCACACTATATACATGAATCTGCTTAGGTACTGCCATTACTTACTCTTTGGAGTAGTATAAACAAATCTCTTTTGCTATGCATTAATGCTTGTATTTATCATTGTACTTTTAGTCATGTGCATGACCTGAAAGTTATTGCTGACTATAGTGTGTTATATAACCTCACACTTCTGCACAAAACATTTGCTATTTCATGAACTCCTGACACTTTTGGTGGCTGTCTGTTCTTGTCACTGTGACCTTTTCATACTAATCAATCTTTAAGCATAGTTATCTTTCCTTTTCTCCTTTACTTTTCATTTCTCTTCTTTTCACAGCTATTTGTAAGGCCTCCTAAGACAACTATTTTGCTTTTTTGCATTTCTTTTTCTTGGGGATGGTCTTGATCCTTGTCTCCTATACAATGTCACAAACCTCCGTCCATAGTTCATCAGGTACTCTATCAGATCTAGTTTCTTAAAGTTATTTCTCACTTCTACTATATAATCGTAAGGGATTTCATTTAGGTCATACTTGAATGGTCTAGTGGTTTCCCCTACTTTCTTCAATTTAAGTCTGAATTTGGCAATAAGGAGTTCATGATCTGAGCCACTGTCAACTCCTGGTCTTGTTTTTGCTGACTCTATAGAGCTTCTCCACCTTTGGCTGCAAAGAATATAATCAATCTGATTTCGGTGTTGACCATCTGGTGATATCCATATGTAGAGTCTTCTCTGTGTAGCAAGAATAGCAAGGAGAGATAAGAAAGCCTTCCTCAGTGATCAGTACAAAGAAATAGAGAAAAACAACAGAATGAGAAAGACTGGAGATCTCTTCAAGAAAATTAGAGATACCAAGGGAACATTTCATGAGAAGATGGACTCAATAAAGGACAGAAATGGTATGGGCCTAACAGAAGAAGAAGATATTAAGAAGAGGTGGCAAGAATACACAGAAAGAACTGTAAAAAAAAGATCTTCGTGACCCAGATAACCACGATGGGATGATCATTAATCTAGACCCAGACATCCTGGAATGTGAAGTCAAGTGGGCCTTAGGAAGCATCACTACGAACAAAGCTAGTGGAGGTGATGGAATTCCAGTTGAGCTATTTCAAATACTGAAAATTGATGCTGTGAAAGTGCTGCACTCAATATACCAGCAAATTTGGAAAACTCAGCAGTGGCCACAGGACTGGAAAAGGTCAGTTTTCATTCCAGTCCCCAGAAAAGCAATGCCAAAGAATGCTCAAACTACTGCACAATTGCACTCATCTCACATGCTAGCAAAGTAATGCTCAAGATTCTCCAAGCCAGGCTTTAGCAGTACATGAACTATGAACTTCCAGATGTTCAAGCTGGTTTTAGAAAAGGCAGAGGAGCCAGAGATCAAATTGCCAACATCTGTTGGATCATTGAAAAAGTAAGAGAGTTCCAGAAAAACATCTATTTCTGCTTTATTGACTATGCTAAAGCCTTTGACTGTGTGAATCACCATAACTGTGGAAAATTCTTCAAAAGATGGGAATACCAGACCACTTGACCTGCCTCTTGAGAAACCTATATGCAGGTCAGGAAACAGCAGTTAGAACTGGACATGGAACAACAGACTGGTTCCAAATCGGAAACGGAGAACATCAAGGCTGTATATTGTCACCCTGCTTATTTAACTTATTTGTAGAGCACATCATGAAACATGCTAGGCTGGATGAAGCACAAGCTAGAATCAAGATTGCCAGGAGAATTATCAATAACCTCAGATATGCAGATGACACCACCCTTATGGCAGAAAGTGAAGAAGAACTAAAGAACCTTGATGAATGTGAAAGAGGAGAGTGAAAAAGTAAGCTTAAAATTCTGTGTTGAGAGAACTAAGATCATGGCATCTGGTCCCATCACTTCATGGGAAATAGATGGGGAAACAGTGTAAACCGTGTCAGATGTTATTTGTAGGGGCTCCAAAATCACTGCAGATGGTGACTGCAGCCATGAAATTAAAAGACACTTGCTCCTTGGAAGAAAAATTATGACCAACCTAAACAGCATATTAAAAAGCAGAGACATTACTTTGCCAACAAAGGTCTGTGTAGTCAAAGCTATGATTTTTCCAGTAGTCATGTATGGATGTGAGAGTTGGACCATAAAGAAAGCTGAGTGCTGAAGAATTGATGCTTTTGAACTGTGGTGTTGGAGAAGACTCTTCAGAGAATCCTTTGGACTGCAAGGATCTCCAACCAGTCCATCCTAAAGGAAATCAGTCCTGAATATTCATTGGAAGGACTGATGCTGAATCTGAAACTACAATCCTTTGGGCACCTGAGGTGAAGAACTCATTCATTTGAAAAGAGTCTGATCCTGGGAATGACTGAAGGTGGGAGGAGAAGAGGACACCAGTTATGAGGTGGTTAGATGGCATCACCAACTCAATAGACATGAGTTTGAGCAAGCTCCAGGAGTTGGTGGTGGACGGGGAGGCCTTGCGTGCTACAGTCCATAGGGTCACAAAGAGTCGGACATGACTGAGTGAACGAAGTGTGTAAGCATCGTTATACTCATGATCACCTAAGGTTTTTGTTCTGATGTTACTGGCCTCATGCTTTCACAGTTTTTATGAGAAAAGTTATTAGAAAGTGTCATAGCTAGGATGCAGAATATCTGAGACTGCAATCTTTGTAAGCTTGATATGCTTGTGCTGCCACATATTTTGTTTAAGTGTGAGATATTGAAAAAGAAGCTTTATATTTAGCACCTACATTTCAGCTATTCTTTACACTTGGGCTTCCTATGTTCAGATATCTTTAAATTCATAGTTAATCAAATAACAAAATGTCTTTAATTTTTTAAAAAGAGTTTCTTAGCTCCTCTGTCATCCTAACCTTATAATGTGTTATTATATAACCCTATCTTTGAAGCAATAAACTTTCCTCTTTTGCCAACAACTGTCAAGATAATTTAGTTTCAAGAATACACCAATTACCCAAGATGATCAAGGTGAATATTTCATTTTGAATAAGTAATCATTTTGTGGAAATAACTTTCTCTAGGTTGTTGTGATTTTAACAAACGGCAAAATAGAATAAATCATTCTGCTTATGTAAGATGAAATATTTCTTCAATATAGTAGTAAGCTAAAGCTCTCAAGATTGCTAGCTAAAGAAAGACTAGAGATGTATTCATCTTTGCAGTTGGTTGGGTCAACACAAAGAAGAGTAATATTTTTAATAGTATGCAATATATTAGCAGAATGATATTTTTGTGTTTGTGTGATGCATGTGTAACTCGAATAGATTAACTTCCCTAATTTAGGTCCATGACTAGTTAGCACATCTTTGTACCCACTGTGTTTAGCACATATAGCACTTAGCACATATAGAATCAACATGTTTGTTTACATTTTTTTAATTTTTGAAAATGTATCTTATAACCAATATACGCATTTAGCATAGAATTTAGAGATTTCTTCTCCCTTAAAAAAGCTGATATTAAGAAACTGAATTATATGACATTTCAGAATCAAATAAACATGATAGCAGGTACTCAGTAAATGAATCAGTCAGTTCAGTTCAGTCGCTCAGTCATGTCTGACTCTGTGACCCCATGAACCGAAGCATGCCAGGCCTCCCTGTCCATCACCAACTCCAGAGTTTACTCAAACTCATGTCCATTGAGTTGTTGATGCCATCCAGCCATCTCATCCTCTGTCGTCCCCTTCTCCTCCTGCCGTCAATCTTTCCCAGCATCAGGGTCTTTTCCAATGAGTCAGTTCTTCGCATCAGGTGGCAAAAGTATTGGAGTTTCAGCTTCAACTTCAGTCCTTTCAATGAACACCCAGGACTGATCTCCTTTAGGATGGACTGGTTGGATTTCCTTTCAGTCTAAGGGATTCTCAAGAGTCTTCTCCAACACCACAGTTCAAAAGCATCAGTTCTTCAGTGCTCAGCCTTCTTCACAGTCCAACTCTCACATCCATACATGACCACTGGAAAAATCATAGCCTTGACCAGACGGACCTTTGTTGACAAAGTAATGTTTCTGCTTTTTAATATGCTGTCTAGGTTGATCATAACTTTCTTTCCAAGGAGTAAGCATCTTTTAATTTATATTCAACAGCTAAACTTCTGATAGCCCATCTAATTCTTGATTCTTAATCTAAACACTTGCTGTCCTTGGTTTCCCATCTTACTTTTGAACACAATTCTTATCTTGATGATAAGTATACGTTTAATATTTACTTGTCTTATCCTCACTGTTCCCAATGGATTATGAGTCTTTTGTGTATGAGACTGTCCTTTTAACTTTTTGCCTCCAGAAAGCCAGGGAGGTTGGTAGAAATTAGTAAGACTTTCTCAAATGTTTTTCAACAATGTTACTTCTCAGATTCACCTTATCTATTATTTTTCTTCTCTGTAACTACAGATAAACAGAGCTTAAAAAGAATTATTTTTATACTTTCTTATCAAGCAGCTATGAAAGGGCAGAAATTTAAATGAGCATCCCATATTAGAGTGAGAGCACTAAGCAGGAATCGATAGTTTCTTCTTTAAGATGCACTGAATGGCCAAAAGTCACGTGACTACATATCAAATACAGAGTATTTCACTTTGTGGAAATGTGACGACCATTATCAGAGTTCACAGGCTTTGAGGTACTGACCCCATTTCTCTTCCTGAATTGACCTACATTTAAGGATAGAATCTGAAATATTTGAAGTGGAATGTTACGGTGTTTTTTTAAAAAAATTTACTGGCGTATAGTTAAGTTACAATGTTGTGTTAGTTTCAAGTATACAGCAAAGTGAATCTGTTATACATAAACATATATCCATGTTTTTAGATTCTTTTCCCATATAGGCTGTTACAGAATATTGAGTAGAGTTCCCTGTGCTGTACAGTAGGTTCTTACTGATTATCTATTTTATATATAGTACTCTGTGTATATGTGTGTCAGTCCTAATCTTCCAGTTTATCCCCCCCACCCACTTACTCTCTGGGAACCATAAGTTTGTTTTCTACATCTGTAACTCTATTCCTGTTTTGTAAATAGGTTCATTTATAGGCTTTTTTAAAGATTCCACATGTAAGTGATATCATACTGTATTTGTCTTTCTCTGTGTGACTGACTTCATTCAGTATGACAATAACTAGGTCCACCCATGTTGCTGCAAATGGCATTATTTCCTTCCTTTCTATGCCTGAGTAATATTCCATTGCATATATGTACCACATCTTTATCCATTCCTTTGTTGATGGACTTTTAGGTTGCTTCCATATCCTGGGTATATATAATGATGTATTAATTTACATTAAAACTCAGTCCACACCCTGAGGTGGCATGTGTATGTATGTGTCAGATTAAGTTACAACCATGTACAGGTAATATTTTGATCAAGAGTTTAAACTCCAGAAGTGGTTAGCTAATATTAAGACTGAAAGTCTAAATTCCAGGAAAGGTTACTATAAACCCATCTGGTATCCACATCTCAATCAACACTAAGGCTTTGCTAAATGACAGAAATGGATGTTCACTGGGGAAAGTACTAGCTTGTTAATCAGTGTACTGAACTATGCTGGTAACATTAAAGGTAATCACTTTAAATTAAACAAAAATGAAAAGACAGCTTATAAAAAGTTGTGGGATGCCATAAAAGCAGTGCTTACAAGGAAATTTTAGCCCACGAACAGAGGAGCCTGTTAGGCTACGGTCCATGAGGTCTCAAAGAGTTGGGCACGACTGAGCGACTTCACTTTCGCTTTCACTTTCACAAAGAAATTTACAGCAATAAATTCATTTTTTTACAAAAGAATATCTAAAATCAGTCACCAATGAGCTTCAATATTAGGAAACTAGAAAAACAAAGGAAAATTAATGAAAGAAATAAGCAAAAGAAATGATTTTAAAAAATTAAAGAAATCAATGAAAAAATAGGGAATCAATAGAGAAAATTAATGATCTAAAATATGTTTTTGAGAAGATCAATAAAATTGATAGCCTCTAGCCACACCAATTAAGAGAAAAAGAGAAAGGATACAAATACTAACATCAGAAATTAAAGAGGGAACATCACTAAAGGTCCCGGATAATAAAATAGTACCATGAACAACTGTATGCCCCCAAATTTGCCACTGTAGATGAAATGGACCACTTTTTGAAAGACACAATATGCCAAAATTCACACAAGAATAAATAGATAATAGATAAAATCTGAATAGGCCCATATCTATTAAATAAATTGGATCAATAATTGGATCTCTTCCAAAAAAAGAGAGCACCAGACCCAGATGAGTTCACTGTTGAGTTACACCAAACATTTAAGGATGAAATTATACTAATTCTCTATAATCACTTTCAGAGTATAGAGGCAGAGAAAATACTCCCTAGCTTGTTCTATAAGGCTCGTCTTAGACTAATACCAAAACCAGACGAATACATTATTTTTTTAAAAGAAAGGCCAATATCTCTCATGAGCATAGATACAAAAAATTCTTAACAAAATTTTAGCAAATCAAATCCAGTGATGTATTTAAAAATTATACATGACAACCAAATGGAATTTATCTCAGATGTGCAAGCCTGGTTCAGTATCTAAAATCAAGTAATGTAAGGCATCCCATCAACAGATTATGGATGAAAAAAATCACATGATCATACCAATAAATACAGTAAAAGCATTTGACAGAATCCAACACTCATTCTCAGTAAACTGGTAATAGAGGTGAACTTTCTCAAAATGTTAAAGAACATTTATGGAAAACACAGCTAATGTCATATTTAATGGTGAGAAACTAGAAGTTTTCCCATTAAGATCAGAAATGAGTCAAGGATATTGAGTTGTATGAGCTGTTTATATAGTTTGGATATTAACCCTTTATGAGTCATATAATTTCCAAATATCTTTCCCAGTCAGTAGGTTGCCTTTTTTTGTAGGTCAGTTTGGTTTTATAGCCCGTGAACTTTTTTCTGTGATGTATTAAAATAAAAATAATAGTAAGGGTTTATTTTTATTATAATTCTTTAAAGACAATAACTATCATATATTACTATATATTCCCATACTACTTAGCATAACGCTGTACAAAATAATTTTAAACTTTTTTTTTAATAAATGTAAATTTAAAACTGTATTGGTTTTGCCATACATTGACATGAATCCGCCACGGGTATACATCAGTTCCCAATCCTGAACCCCCCTCCCACCTCTCACCCCATATCATCTCTCTGGATCATCCCCATGTACCAGCCCCAAGCATCCTGTATCCTGTATCAAACATAGACTGGTGATTCATTTCTTACATCATAGTATACATGTTTCAGGGGCTTCCCCGGTGGCTCAGAGGTTAAAGCTTTTGCCTGGAATGCGGGAGTCCCAGGTTTGATCCCTGGGTCGGGAAGATCCCCTGGAGAAGGAAATGGCAACCCACTCCAGTACTCTTGCCTGGAGAATCCCATGGAGGGAGGAGCCTGGTAGTCTACTAGTCCATAGGGTCGCAAAGAGTCAGACACGACTGAGCGGCTTCACTCACTCACTCATACATGTTTCAATGCCATTCTCCCAAATCATCCCACTCTCTCCTTCTCCCTCTCCCTCAGAGTCCAAAAGTCCATTCTATACATCTGCATCTCTTTTGCTGTCTCGCATACAGGGTTATCATTACCATCTTTCTCAATTCCATATATATGTGTTAGTATACTGTATTGGTGTTAAATCATTGAATCAACAAACAAGACTGCAAGCTATGTGCCAGACACTTGGGGGTAGAAGTAGCAACATAGGTGAGTCTCTGCTGCAGCGTAGCATATTATCTACTGAAAGACATAAACATTAAATATCATACAAGTAATTACTAGTTATACTTGACATAAGTGCTATCACATAAAGGTACAAAATGCCATGAGAGTGAGAAACACTTCCAAAGTTATTTGTATTTGGGGGCCAAGGAGAAACTAGCTATATGAATGGAGATAAAATTCAGATGAGAAAAAGTTTAAGAAGAATTTCATGGAGAAACTATGTTTTTAGTTTTAGCTAGTAGTGATGGTGTTTTGCAGAGTTATTTTACATATTTTGAAAAGCTGTTTCCTGCATAATACGATATAGCTATAAGTTTAAATAATTTATTAGAGAGAGAAGTGTTAAGTACTTACAGAATCTCTTCTAAGAATAAAATCTGAAACATGGAAATAGATGTACTCAAAAGAGACTATTATTTACATAGTTATCTTAATGGAAAACAGATTAAAGATGTAGTAATAGAAGAATGAATGAACTATACCACACTCATTAAAAATTGTGGTTATGAAGAGTAATGAGCAAATATTAATAGAAAGTTCTATATCAAAGAGATTAGAAACATATGCTCATAAATATGTTGAAAATATAAGTAAGAAGAATTACTTAAGAA
>SJYC01063746.1:0-14874 GCA_006408675.1 Madoqua kirkii
TCTAATTTTCCTGAAGAGATCTCTAGTCTTTCCCATTCTGCTGTTTTCCTCTATTTCTTTGCATTTATCACTGAGGAAGGCTTTCTTATCTCTTCTTGCTATTCTTTGGAACTCTGCATTCAGATGCTTATCTCTTTCCTTTTCTCCTTTGCTTTTCACCTCTCTTCTTTTCACAGCTATTTGTAGAGCCTCCCCAGACAGCCATTTTGCTTTTGGCATTTCTTTTCCATGGTGATGGTCTTGATGTCTGTCTACTGTACAATGCCATGAACCTCAGTCCATAGTTCATCAGGCACTCTATCTATCAGATCTAGATAATTTTAAATAAGTTATAAGATTATTACTTAAGATTATCTCTATTAAAAATCAAATATCTCTCCAACATTAGAATTATTTTCTTTTTTATAGAAAGGAAGTCTAAAAATATTAATGATCAATTCCATGATATGTATATATAATATATATTTCAAATAAATATATGTTTACTCCATAGGTACTTTATCTGTGAAAATACATGAAATTTCAACACAAGACAGACCTCAAATTATAATCAGAATTATCAAAATTCCATCTCATCATTTATTTGAATTGTCCAAGTGTTTTGCTCAGGACAGGCTCAGGGACCTTTCTGTGGCTCACTGGTCAAGAATCTGCTGCCAATGCAGGAGACTAGAGAGATACAGTTTCAATCTCTGCATTGGGAAGATTCCCAGGAGTAGTAAATGGCAACCTATTGCAATATTCTCACCTGGAAAATTCCGTGAACAGAGGAGCCTGGTGGGCTACAGTCCATGGGGTTGCAAAGTATTGGACACAACTAAGTGATTGAGCATGCACATACACATGTATTTTACATGTGTGTTACTTGCTCAGTCATGTCGACTCTTTGTGACCCCATCGACTGTAGCCCACCAGGCTCCTCTGTCCATGGAATTTTCCATGCAAGAATACTGGAGCAGGTTGCCATTTCTTCCTCCAGGGGATCTTCTTGACCAGGGATCAAACCTGGGTCTTCTGCACTGCAAGCAGATTCTTTACCATCTGAGCCACCAAGGAAGACTTGCCCCATATTTTACACATAGGACAGCTCTTTTTCTGATACTTTTTTCAGAGAGCAAAGTTAAGTTGGAATCTGTTCTTTGTTTTTGTTGCTTTTTTTAATCACATGGTGATTGTAACCGCAACCATAAAAATTGTTATTCATTTGACTTTTTAATCCTGCCGACTTGCATACTTTTGAAGCCCCTAAAAGGCTCCCTGATCAGGTTCTGAATAAATTGAAAAATAAAACATGGGAGAAGGAAGTAGAGAACCAGCATATCACCTATATTGTTAATGGAGTATAAGCTGAAGGACATACCTTTACTTCTGTTAATCAGGTAGACAATACACCCTGAAGTTAGACAGGCAAATTCACCAATTCACAGCAGTGGAAATCAGTGTCACTGAACCAGGACAGCCCCCTTTCCTGTAAGGGGCAGGACACAATGTCTCCCTATCAGCAGGCCTTTACTCAAAAAGGAAAAGCACAGAGCTTGGCCAACCATGCTAGTTGTCTACCAATCACATAAGGCATTCCATATCACTTGGGGCAAAATGATTAAAAGGAGTATAGAATTACAAGGAGTGTGTCTAGAAAATTCTCTCCTCTTCAAATCCAGTGAAGCTGGAAAAAGTCATCATTCCCCTCTAACGTAAACTGCAAGCTTTGACTCAAGTCTTGTTAACAGTGCTTTGTCTTTCTTTATACTTCCCTCTGTCATCACTCTTTTCTGTTCTTTTACCATTTTTCCATGTTCCCATTCTATTTGCCACTGGGGCAAATAGGGATCTGTCCCTCTTTTGGCTCAAGTGTATAAGGTTATGGAAGGCCCTTAACGGACAATCTTGATAGATGAAATCATGGAGGCTCCTCGGTCTTTAACAAAACAGTCATAGAATTGAATGCAGGAAAGCCCTGGTAGCAAAGTGTGGTGGGAAATATAATATTTTGGTGAGAAACAGAAGAAGGTTCATCCAGCAGGAACCATAAGAGTAGATCTTGATAGTGATTGTAGTATTTTACTACAGTTGTAAAATTGAGTAATTACTCAATAACTGTAGTATTTGTACATGTAAAAAAAAAAAAAAAAAAAACCTTGACTTTGTCTTAGACAGTGCTTAACTCTCATGAGTTAAACTTTGTGGCCAATAAAAAAAAATAAGGTTCTCCCAAACAAAAACAGCTGCAGCATCTATAAACTAACTTAGGTTAAAACATATAGAATCAATATAAACAGTTCTCACTTATAGCCATATTCAGCTTATGCAGATAGATAAATAGAATATAATAAATGAATTTTAAAATGCCATTTTAAACAACTGTCATTCTGAAGACATTTTCTATATTTCAAAATCACTGATGTGGGTAAAATGTCTAATCCTCCAGAGATAAAAAGCAGAGAGAAAAACTAAACAAAACACAACTTTTCACAGCTTTATTCTGTCATCAAGCAGCAACTCTCTTTCAATAGTCCTTAGCATTCTGTACTAGGAGGCCTTTTGGAAATACTATCTTACAAGCCATGGCTTTATGGACATTTGTCATGTGCTAATACTCTCTTTCTCTGGAAAAGTAGATGGACTGGATAAACTGGCAATAACAGAGCTACATAAATAAGCTGTTTCACTCACAATTGATAGCTTAATATTATAAGCACAAGAGGAAAAAACCTAACATGGTCTTTAAAATCATAATATTTGTTCTCTGTTCTGAGAATAGTTGCACATTTCTACTTTGTAATATTTCTCTTTGACAAAACAGGAAGCCCCAAGTGAGAAAGAGGATCTTAGTACCTAACATCACTGTCAATTAACTTGTGCACAAAAAAAGAAAGATTAACTTGCTTCGTAGAAAGTACTAATTAGGTTTGTTTCAAAGATAATCCTTTGTCTGCCAACCTAAGAGAGAGTTGGGTATAGCAGAAGAGCCTTTAGTGTTCGAACTTCTGAAGTATTTCAAAGAAAGATAAATTATTAGAAAAAACCTGAGAAACCAGAACTGATATTACCTTATTAATATTCATTATTACCTTGAGTAAAAAAATTAAGGAGATATTTAAAAACAAAAACCTCATTTGATTCATATCTTCCTCTTAGAGGTTTAATTTTATCACTCTCTGCCTTATAAGTAAAAGAGTGAATTAATTAATTTCGGGTTTTGCAAAGAGAAGCAAATTTCCCCTCAAACACTCTTTTTCTATCTTTAACATCTTACTCTAACCTACTTACATTGCATGCATCTAGTTTTAATTTACATTTATTTAGTAGAATATACATAACTGCCCTGTAAAGTGCATAAACAAGTTGTTCTTTTAACTCACTTATTTATTACTGATGTAGATATTTCTACTGTTTGCCCATAGGCTCCCTGACTAAAAGTGTGATTTCTGGTAGCACAGTCATAATGGAATTGCATTAATAAAAACATCTGGACAGCCAAGAAATTTGCCCTATATTTCATTCTTTCGGAATTCATTTGTCTATTTCTTCATTCAGTTCAACTCAGTCGCACAGTCCTGTCCCACTCTTTGTGACCCCATGAATCACAGCACGCCAGGCCTCCTTTGTTCATCACCATCTCTCGGAGTTCACTCAGACTCACATCCATCGAGTTCGTGATGCCATCCAGCCATCTCATCCTCTGTCGTCCCCTTCTCCTCCTGATCTCAATCCCTCCTAGCATCAGAGTCTTTTCCAATGAGTCAACTCTTCTCATGAGGTGGCCAAAGAACTGGAGTTTCAGCTTCAGCATCATTCCTTCCAAAGAAATCCCAGGGCTGATCTCCTTCAGAACGGACTGGTGGGATCTCCTTGCAGTCCAAGGGACTCTCAAAAGTCTTCTCCAAAACCACAGTTCAAAAGCATCAATTCTTCGGAATTAAAAATTAATGAAATACATCACTGTATGGTTCAGATGCCAAAAAGTATAGAAACATATACTGCAAGAAGTCACCCTCCCCACATAGGATATTATATAATAGTGATTTTTTTTCCACACCAATGTGTCCTTCCAGAGATATTTGTTCCTATATTGCAAAATCATCTACTTTGAACACTGTTTTGTATCTTGCTTTTTTTCTGTTTAACATATCATGGAGATTTTTCCATAGGGATATTACCAGCTGTCTGTAATGGATCTTTTGACTTATTTCCAGTCTTTTGCTATTATGAATGTTAGAAATGAATGACTGGAGACCTTCCTCATTTCACCAGTGTGCTAGGGTATTTATGGAATAAGTGCCTAGAGGGGAATTGAGCTTGTATGCATTTATGATTGTGGTAGATATTGGCAATCTGCTTGATACAGAGGAGTGATTTTGAACCAGGTCAGTTCAGTCGCTCAGTCGTGTCCAGCTCTTTGCAACCCCATGAACTGCAGCAAGGGACTATTGCAGCATTCTATCTATTGCTTCTTAACCTGCGTAAAAATTTCCCAGGAAGCAGGTCAGGTGGTCTGGTATTCGCATCTCTTTTAAGAATTTTCCACAGTTTGTTATGATTCACATAGTCAAAAGCTTTGGCATAGTCAATAAAGCAGAAGTAGATGGTTTGACCAGGGGCAGTTTAATTTCCCAGGGAGTCATTTGGCAGTGTCTGGAGATACTTTTTCATGGGGATGGTTTTGATCCCTGTCTCCTGTACCTCATGTACACAGGAAGTTCACGGTTCATGTGTTGATGAAGCCTGGCTTGGAGAATTTTGAGCATTACTTTACTAGTATGTGAGATGAGTGCAGTTGTGTGGTAGTTTCAGCATTCTTTGGCATTGCCTTTCTTTGGAATTGGAATGAAAACTGACTTTTTCAGTCCTGTGGCCACTGCTGAGTTTTCCAAATTTGCTGGCACATTGAGTGCAGCACTTTCACAGCATCATCTTTCAGGATTTGAAACAGCGCCACTGGAGTTCCATCACCTCCCCTAGGTCCATGCCATTTCTGTCCTTTATCAAGCTCATCTTTGCATGAAATGTCCCCTTGGTATCTCTAATTTTCTTGAAGAGATCTCTAGTCTTTCTTATTCTGTTGTTTTCCTCTGTTTTTTCGCATTGATCGCTGAAGAAAGCTTTCTTATCTCTTCTTGCTATTCTTTGGAACTCTGCACTCAGATGCTCATATCTTTTATTTTCTCCTTTGCTTTTCACCTCTCTTCTTTTCACAGCTATCTGTAAGGCCTTCTCGGACAGCCATTTTGCTGTTTTGCATTTCTTTTCCATGGGCATGGTCTTGATACCTGTCTCCTGCATAATGTCACAAACTTTATTCTGTAGTTCATCAGGCACTCTATCTATCAGATCTAGGCCCTTAAATCTATTTCTCACTTCCACTGTATAATCATAAGGGATTTGATTTAGGTCATACTTGAATGGTCTAGCGGTTTCCCCTACTTTCTTCTATTTGAGTCTGCATTTGGTAATAAGGAGTTCATGATCTGAGGCACAGTCAGCTCCTGGCATTGTTTTTCTTGCCAGTATAGAACTTCTCCATCTTTGGCTGCAAGGAATATAATCAGTCTGATTTCGGTGTTGACCATTTGGTGATGTCCATCTGTAGAGTCTTCTCTTGTGTTGTTGGAAGAGGGTGTTTGCTATGACCAGTGCATGTTCTTGGCAGATCTCTGTTAGTCTTTGCCCTGCTTCATTCCACATTCCAAGGCCAAATTTGCCTATTACTCCAGGTGTTTCTTGACTTCATACTTTAGCATTCCAGTCCCCTGTAATGAACAGGCCGTCTTTTTTGGGTGTTAGTTCTAAAAGGTCTTATAGTCTTCATAAAACCATAAAACTGTTTCTTCATAGAACCATTAATAAAAATTTTCATTGCCACCAAACTATATTAATTACATGGCTGTGTTTATTTTTTAATGTTCCATTCCATTTTGTTGAATAATCTGGAAGCTTAGATATTCTTAAACAAATATAACTTTGTAAAAGTTTAAGAACACATGCAGAATGGCTCTGTTATTTCTAAAGTATCTCATCTTTACTAGCAGGTCTTTACTTTTCTAAATCATACTTACTCTCAGTCCTAAACTTTAGATCTTTCAACATTCTCTAAAGTAGATTGGTTTGCCTAATGGCTACCTTACACTCCAGTAAATAAATGTGATGTGATTTTAGTTTACATAAGTCTCTCCTCATTAAATTTATGCAAGGAATGTGAATTAAGTTACTGGGTTAAAAGATGTTAGCAATGGAGTCGAGCTAGAGAACATAAATTATATTCTATCTTAGTTTGAATTTCCAGTCACTTAAGTTAGGTTGGCATTTTCCTAAGAAAGCAGGAAGAACATTTTTAGAGAGGCTTCCTAAGAACAATATGTTAATGTATGAAATGTTGCAATATTATCTATTAAAAAATGTACACAAGTTTTTTTTTTTTGAAAATATCTTTGAGAATATGTCTTGGTCATCTATAATGTATTATTCACATTTCTGTTCTCAATAATAATCAAAATAGTTAAAATATTTCTTAAATCCTTATGTGCTAAGGACAGTAATTTACATGTGTTTTACAGAAGCCTCACAATTGTCCTATAAAGTGAGACTCATTAATATCCCCATTGTTTGGTTGACAGCTCAGAGCTATAGAAAGCCAGTGACTTGGCTAAATTCACAGCTAATAAGCAACAGTCAAGTTTTTAACCCAGATGATGTGACATGTGACTCTACTCCAAAACTTGCACTTTTAAACATTATGCTGTCTCCTTTCCTGGCTATATATCTGTGTATGTGCATGCATGCTCACATACATATGTAAACCAAGTTTCAAAGATAACATGATAATAAATGTGCTATGCCTTTCTTTTCTCATGCTAAAGCAAAATACAGTTCCTAGTTAATATATTATACTGGTTAAAAGCACAGTTGGATAGCTGAGGTTTAAATCCCAGTTCCTCCATCTTTTACCTTAACTTACATAGTTATGTTACTTAACCTCACTAAGCCTCCATTTCCTCAACTCTAATACAGTAACAATGAGAATGTTTATCTCATGAAGCTGTGTTGAGGAAAAGTAATAGCAAGTATAGGCAAGAGACAGTTTTAAATGAACATTGGTATACCAGGTACTGTGCTAGGCACTTAGATTCTAATTGAGTCGTCCTAGCAATCTTATAAAATAGTTATCAATATCTTTTTACAAACGAGGAAACTAAAGGTCAGAGGAAAGTGAATTATTCAAAGCTAAAAAGTAGTAAGTGGCAAATCTAGAATTGGAATCCAACCCAGACCTGTTGGTCACAAAGTCCAAGCACCTTCTCATGATATCATTTTGTTTCTCATGTGGAGGGAAATGAATCTTGGTAGGAAAGATAAAGTGACAGAGGCCAATTTGATGAAATTCACAATTTTGCTGAGGACTGGATCTGTTTCTATATCTATTTCTTGATGCATTTGAGGGCAATGTGTATTGAATAAATGCCTATTGTCCACCAAGTTTATTTTCTTGTCTTCCCTAGCTATCAATGAACCATTTATACAATATCAGCTCTCTGCAACAAAAAACTTTGATCTAATGGAGGAATAGGCATTTATTCATTCTTTTATCAGACATTTACCAAGCCACTTCTCTGTGCCAGAAATAGTGTCAGTTACCAAGTATAGATAACTTAAAAAAAAAAAAAAAAACTTCTGGAAAAAAAGAAAAAGGTCCTACCCTTCAAGAGCTACTTGCATTAGGACATGTGGGGCAGAAGTAGACAAAAAGCAGCTGTTTACACATAAGATGCTTCTTTTCTTTCTTGTTCCCAGAGCAGAATGGTACCTCTGAAGATTAGTAACACAAGATGAAAGAAGCCAGCTAAAACGGCCACCCCAATTTATCTCAATTCAAGTTTCTAAGGAAGTAATCTCCCAAGATCCAATGCTTAAAGAATTGGGAATATAGACCATATATAGATAACTTAAAAAAAAAAAAAAAAACTTCTGGAAAAAAAGAAAAAGGTCCTACCCTTCAAGAGCTACTTGCATTAGGACATGTGGGGCAGAAGTAGACAAAAAGCAGCTGTTTACACATAAGATGCTTCTTTTCTTTCTTGTTCCCAGAGCAGAATGGTACCTCTGAAGATTAGTAACACAAGATGAAAGAAGCCAGCTAAAACGGCCACCCCAATTTATCTCAATTCAAGTTTCTAAGGAAGTAATCTCCCAAGATCCAATGCTTAAAGAATTGGGAATATAGAGCCATATGAGAGCTTAACATTCTGTCATGTTTTTCCAAAACTGAATAAAATTTCCTCCTTTTAACAGTGCCATCATATAAGGAAATGGAGTAATTTTAGAAGTTTAAGAGGGTTAAACACTTAATTATTTAAATTGTTTTAATTTTTTTTTCCTTTTCATGCCAGTTTTCCCAAATGAACAAAAATAAAGGAGCTATTTCAAAAGCCATGCCAAAGAAAGAGAGAGTGTTCTCTCACAGCCAACAAATCACACGACCAAAATCAAAAAGTGTTTTTTAAGCTAAGGCTACTTTTCTATCAGTATTCCTCATGAGTGAGGTTTTTTGCTTTTCTTTTTTTTTTTTTTCAGTGCTGGGTTATATAAGCAGCAAGCTGCCTGCATCCACAGCCTGAGGTATGTTTTGTTCTGATTCTTTTCTGTTAAATGGCATTTTAGCTAAAAATATAGGCAAAATTTAAAGATATGTAGCACATTCCATCCTATTGATTATATATTTATTCAAAATAATGTGGAACAAATAAACAAAATGACTGGATAAAGGATGATTATAGATAAATAAATTTGTGGAAAAGAAAAGAATGTAGGATATAAATGGGGATAAATGTGATTCTAGAAAAACTCTTGTCTCAAAGTATTAAGGAAAGAAAAGATGTCCTATGTAAATGTCCTATGCAAAAAATGCCCTATGTAAACTAACTAACATATTTTCCTGCTTAGATCTCTTATCTTGCAAGTCATTTTGAATGTCAGACTTGCCAATGCCAAGATCATCTTTGACAGTGTGTGTGTGTGTGTGCGTGTGTGTGTGCACGCGCGTCTATCTGTGTTCATTTGATAGTCCCATATTTTCAAAAGCCAAGTATTCCAAATTGCTGAAATTCCATACAGAGCTCTAAATGATATAATCCTGTGTAGAAATTTAAATCACCCATGGTATAGGGAATTTAACCACTGACAAGTACTACTTTTAAGTTCTGAAAGAAAGTGCACATTTCCTCATATCTTAGAATGTTTCTCCAGAAGAAAATATTTTTGCCTTATCTACCTAAGAAAAGAATAAGATTTAAATACAGAAATCACCTTTTTACTTCCAAATTGTCCTTACTTATATTATCTTCCTTAACAATTTGTGGTGGTGTTTTTCTTTGGGGGTTAATTCATCTTCCTTATCTTATAGTGCCACCTATTGATGAATAATAAATATTGCCAGTTTTAGAACTTAAGATATAACTATGCCTAAAAATGGCACCCCACTCCAGTACTCTTGCCTGGAAAATCCCATGGACAGGGGAGACTGGTAGGCTGCAGTCCATGGAGTCGTGAACAGTCAGACATGACTGGCTGACTTCATTTTCACTTTTCACTTTCATGCATTGGAGAAGAAAATGGCAACTCACTCCAGTGTTCTTGCCTGGAGAATCCCAGGGACGGGGGAGCCTGGTGGGCTGCCGTCTGTCTCTGGGATCACACAGAGTCTGACACAACTGAAGCGACTTAGCAGTAGCAGCAGCAAAGCTCACTTCACCTCCTAGTGAAGTTCCATAGATAGCAGAAAGATCCATACTTTTGCCCTTAGAATTCTTTATCTCTAGGGGGGAAAAAGCAATATTTAATCATTTACTTTTACAATATTTTTTCATTCTGAGTGTTTGATTGGTGTGTTCTTGGCAGCAGTAAGTTCTAAGTCCATTTCCCATAATCTGGGAATCACAATAAATAGCAAAATGGGTTATTTGGACTTTTACATTGAGTCTGATTGTTTAAAGGAAGAATGGGCAAGACTTCTTTCTTCTCTACACATAAAGAGAAAGCTTCAGTAGGGCAACGATATCCTTCCCAAGAAAACAGCAAATGCGATCTCATCTGTGAAGACCTACATCTGATAAATTTAACATATTTCCTGGTGTGAAGCTGAAGGAGTGGATGGAGGGGCTACCAAGTGGTGATTTTAGAGATTCTCTTCTAGAACTATCTGTAGCTCTCATGTATGTAAAGGTAACTCTTTTACTTCCAATCTGAGTGCAGGACTAGACCCACTCCTGGTCCTGGGCAATAATGGATGTGGATCTCTTGGGTTTTCTCCCTTTCAGTAGGATTGTGAGATACAGATTGAATAGGAACAGTTTAGAGAAACTACTTCTTATCACCAGATGGGGATAAGGCCTTCATTAGTAGGCTCTTACTGATTCAAATCAGTCAATGAAGCCTGAATTTCTCTTTTGTTGGGAGGGGGGGGAGTGTCAGTCAGTTAGTCTGCTTCAGGATTCTTCACATCTATGCCAAGCATCCTATCTAAATTGAGAATGAGTTGGGAAATAGGATACATTGCATGTAGAAGGAATTTCTGAGTCTCAGAACTCTAGAAACATCGCATTTATTTATAAATTTTCTCCTTTTTATCACTTCATCCTTTCCCAACACCATTAATCATACTTCTTTTATGATAAATTTATAATGAATACTCTAAATCAACAGGAATCTTAAAAGTTCTTTAAAAAGCAGGCAATGTGACACACGTAACCAAATATTTCTCATGTCAGAGAAGAACTATTTTATGATAAACAACCAAAAGAATTTATATAATGTCTTCAGAAGGCTGACAGCATAGAACAATTTTAATAACTCAGTGCCACCATTAAAATTATTCATTACATGGAAACTAGAAAATACCAGCACACTGGGGAGACTGCTTAACTTTTAGCAAAAGGAGTATATCTTAAAAGGACTTCCCTTCCGTTTTCAATCTCTAATAGTAAAAGAAACATCCTTATTTCATTTTGATACAGACTTTCCCTGAGTGTTGATCCACCAGATGGTTTCTAAAGATCCAGGAACCAAAGCCTCTGTAGATTTTCATGAGGGAAGAATTCTTTAAAGAACAAACAACCCAGGAGATGCACCAAGGCAATCATTCAACACAGCATCCTAATATCCCTGCAGAAGAAACAGAATGTCTTCACTACTTAAAGTGCATCCCAAGATTAGGAGATACAATGATCTAAGCCCCTCAAAAGTGTAAGAGTTGAAGATAATAGTTATATTTTTAGAAATTTTTATTCAAAGTTTTCTTTCTGATTCACTCAACATTTTCTCAAAAGCACTGAACATGAACTTTAATAGTATTAGGAGAAACTGATGTTAACACTTCATTTATCACTAAAAACTAGAATTACTTGCATTAGAAACAGAATGTCTTCACTACTTAAAGTGCATCCCAAGATTAGGAGATACAATGATCTAAGCCCCTCAAAAGTGTAAGAGTTGAAGATAATAGTTATATTTTTAGAAATTTTTATTCAAAGTTTTCTTTCTGATTCACTCAACATTTTCTCAAAAGCACTGAACATGAACTTTAATAGTATTAGGAGAAACTGATGTTAACACTTCATTTATCACTAAAAACTAGAATTACTTGCATTCATTTAAGAAAGGTGGGAAAGGACAAATTTATTTCTCAGACATGAAAGTGGGATGGTTCACTAAAGACTCTAGGGGACGGTGTGTTGTGTGAGGCAACAACTAAGGTAGCTGGCATTTATTAAACACTTACTATGTTTTATACAATGTGCTAAAAGCCTCTTATTTTAATCACACCGGAAGGTACTATTATATTAGTTCCATGTACCATGCAATTTTCCCAAGGCCACTTTTCAAATAACTGGCAAAGCTGATACTCAAATCCAGATTAGACTAACTGCAAGTCAATATGCTATACTACCTCATCATATGAAGATAAGCAGAAGGCCCTGTGGATGAACAATTCTGGGGAGGTTTGCAAGACTTCATAGAGGAGATGGTCATCTTAGCTG
The DNA here is from genome assembly GCA_006408675.1 of Madoqua kirkii. NCBI lineage: Eukaryota > Metazoa > Chordata > Mammalia > Artiodactyla > Bovidae > Madoqua > Madoqua kirkii. The sequence goes on from SJYC01063746.1 coordinate 12,030, forward strand.
AGGCCTGAAGGACAAACAGGGGTTAATTAAGGAAAGTGGGAACAGGAAGACTGTACCAGGACAAAGGAAGATAAGAAGGCCTAGAGTAAAGAAAAAAATAACACTTAAGGACTGTGAATAACTTCCTATGGCTGAAGCACCGTGCTTGAGGTGGGCAGTGAGAGGAAACCATGATGAAAGGTTGAGAGGCATGGGAGCCAGCATCTGCCAGATCAGAGAGTCTGGAACTCATCATGAAGGCAACAGCCAGACCCATGCTAAACAAGTAATGACATGATCAGATTTGTGGGCTTTTTAAAATGTTTTAAATGTGTTTCTTTAAATAGATGGGAGAGTTGAGACTAGAAATTAGAACAGTTAGGAGGCTGCTTTAGTTTTTCATGAAAGAAATTATGGTGAACAGAACTAAAGCAAGTGCTGAGGGAATGAGGGAGAAACAGACTTGAGAGATTTGGCAAGCAGAGACGACAGGGCTTGGAGACTAGATGTGGAAGACAAAGGAGAGAGAGGAGTCAAGCATGACTTTTAGGTTCTGGCACAGATTCCTGGTGGATTTAAAAAAAAAAACAGACTGAGAGAAAGGTTTGGAGATTATGGGTTTATACACACCTGCTGCAATTGTCTCCAATACACTTTTTTTTTTTTGGCCTTTGAAAAATCCCATGGGGAAACTACAAATTCTCCTCTAGACCATGAATTCTGAAACAGCTTCTTCAATTGATTAATATTTCCAGGGAGCATTTAGGTACTGGGGGAGTATAACAGAAGAAGCATAAGCTATGATATCTCCCCTCTAACACTTTGTTGAGAAGATAAAAAAAAATATCGACTTAAAAATAAATGAACTTACAGAAGTGACTGCCAGAATAAGTGACTATATATCAAAATCAGCTAACACTTTTAAGGTTTCATAGGATAGTAGTATGTATGTTAATCTGGATAGGCTAGTTGACACTGTGACATAACCTATTACTAGTCTACAGCAGATCTAAGCAACTCTCCAAAACAGATATTCTCAAGAAGATGACTAGAATTCTAGAATGTTTCAGTATTAGGGTACTGCTTCCTCCTTGGCGGAGCAGGTCAGGAGGTCGACTTCAAGGTGGCAGTGGTGGTGTGTGCAACAGTAGGGAACTATGATCTTCCTCTATGCCCAGAGGTGGAATAGAACCAAATATTGCTTAACAATTATATCTACAACACTGTATCAAGCACTAAACTAAGTTCTTTGTAAATATTAATTTTGTGTGTGCCTACTTAGTCGCTCAGTCATGTCCAACTCTGTGACCCCATGGACTACAATCCTCCAGGCTCCTCTGTCCATGGAGTTTCCCAGGCAAGAATACCGGAGTGGACTCCATTTCCTCCTCCAGGGAATCTTCCTAACCCAGGGATCGAATCCATATCTCCTGCAGTTCCAGCATTAGCAGGGGGATTCTTTAACACTGAGCCACTTGGGAATCCCGATATTAAGTTTATATCCCTTCAATGAGTTAGGCACCATTATTACCCTGTTTAACAGATGCAGTAACAGTCATAACAAGGTTAATGAAGTGCTCCAAAGTCAAAAAGCTTATAAATGATAGACTTGGGATTTGAACCTTGGGTACACAGACTCTACAGTTCTGTCTCTTAAGTGTTCTGCTACACTGATTCACATGACAACTCTTCTGCTTACTCAAGAGGTAGAAGAGATCAACAAAGGAAACTGTGTCTTAACTTGGACTTGTAAATTAGAAGGATGTGTTTGGAAAAGAGTGAGAAGAATGGCATCCTTGAAACAAGGCATTGGTATTGAGAAGCAATGGAAAATAAGATTGTTGAACATCAAATTCATCTGAATGTAATTCAGAACAGTGCTGGAGTCCATGCAGAGAACCTACATGAAGAGCTGCTTCACATGCAAACAGTGTGATTAAATCATATACCCTGCCCACACCAGATACACATGTGCACACACACATACACATTCTACAGTGCTGGAGTGACAAAACCACCATTAGAAGTTTGTTCCTTTGCTTATCAGTTAATAAACATTATTGAGTCCCTCTATGTACCAGATACCATGCTTCAGTTCTAGTAACTAAGTTATAAATATCCTGCTGATATGTGACACCATGGTGAGCAACAGCAAAAACAAAAAAGCATAGTCCCTTCGACTTGTAATCTAGCTATTATCCTCTCTCAGTAACAGTCATTTGGCCACAAGAAAGAGAATATCACTCTGTGTACTTTAAGGATGTACTAAAAAGGATTTTTTTTTTTAAAGAGAGGATAACGGGAGAATGGAGATCTAATCTTAGAAAAAACTCAGAGACAAAGGAGCTTGGAAGCAGACTGCAGAAACAATCTGGTCAGTGCCTCATCACTGTTAAGAGTAATGAATGTCAACTGATTTTCATTTCTGTTACCCTCTATTAAACTTTTACTCCAATAATAGAGCTTCTGACTTGTCCAGCTTGGTTTATAGCCATCCTTTATTTAGCAAAAGAGGGGCCCAAATAAATTACCACCAAACTGTATCCCATAGTGAAGAGGTAATTCCTCTAAAGGAAATTGTGTTGCACTTAAGAAGAGTGAATGGATGTTCTCTATCCAAAATCAAATAATGTTTTATCCAAACTTGTTAAATTCAGACCTATGAGTGACAAAATTTATTCCATAAACATATCCTTAAAAACAAAGGAAAGTAAATTGCTCTCTACAGTAATCTAAGTGGTTCAGTTTAAAATAGACAGACATAAGGATATGGGCCAACACACAAAAATACAAATACAGGTGTAGAGACATTTCTTATCTTTAAAATTCATAAGGATTTTTCATTCTACTTTATAAATGATATATC
>SJYC01063749.1:0-44098 GCA_006408675.1 Madoqua kirkii
CTGTTCATCACCAACTCCTGGAGTTCACTCAGACTCACGTCCATCGAGTCCGTGATGCCATCCAGCCATCTCATCCTCTGTTGTCCCTTTCTCCGTTGTCCCTTTCTCCTCCTGCCCCCAATCCCTCCCAGAATCAAAGTCTTTTCCAATGAGTCAACTCTTCACATGAGGTGACCAAAGTACTGGAGTTTCAGCTTTGGCATCATTCCTTCCAAAGAACACCCAGGGCTGATCTCCTCCAGAATGGACTGGTTGGATCTCCTTGCACTCCAACTGACTCTCAAGAGTCTTCTCCAATACCACAGTTCAAAAGCATCAATTCTTCGGCGCTCAGCCTTCTTCACAGTTCAACTCTCACATCCATACATGACCACTGGAAAAACCATAGCCTTGACTACGTGTATATACATATAGCTGATTCACTTCAGTGCACAGTGGAAACTAACACAACATTGTAAAGCAACCATACCCCAGTTAAAAATAATAATAGTACTTCCCTATTGGTACAGTGGATAAAAATCTGTCTGCCATGCAGGGGACATGGGTTTGATCCCTGGTCCAGGAAGATTCCACCTGCTGTGGAGCACCTAAGCCCATGCACCACAATTACTGAAGCCCTCACACCCTAGCGCCAGTGAGCCATGACAAGGAAAGGAGCCCGTGGACCACTGCAAAGAGTAGCTCCTGCTCGCTGCAACTAGAGAAAGCCTACATTCAGCAATGAAGATTCAGCACAGCCAAAATTAAAGTTAACTAATTAAAACATGATAGTAGGAGAATAATCTGCTGTAGTATGCCTGTGATCACCTGCATGTCTGTACCAGCTCATCTTTGCTGTAGTCCACTTCCCTGCAATTAACCAACCCTGGCCTGCCATGGGCTGGAAGGAAATGAGTGAGACTTAGCCACTGGCCAGGAGTCAGGGACCCAGGTATTGATCCTGTGTCTGCCTTTATTACTGATGGAGACTTGGGTACATAGTATCAATGGTCAAGACTTTGATTTCCTCATCTTTAAACTGGGATCCAAATCCCCATCTTTTCAAGGAGCTGGGAGAAGGCAGATGGAATAATACATGTGGACGTACTTTGGATGTCATAAAGTTCTATGCAAATGTTAAATATATTCTCCGTTTTAAAATCTGCCTACCATGCCTCTTGGGTGTGTTAAACCTCATGCATCTGTGCTTCTAATCAACCAGAGACCCCACTTTCTCTGGGCCATGTGGCAGAGGAACAAAATCTGTGGTTATTTTCTTTGAACTACTCTTTCATTTTAGAAACTGCGACATCTACAGAGAAAATAAATATTCTGTGATATTCACAGCTGTACCCCTATGAGAGTAATTAAGAGAATCTCAGGGCAAAGTTATATATGAAATATCCCCAGGAGAGTCATTTTTCCACTGAACTATTCCATAAAGATGAGAATCACTCCTCATACTCCCACCTGTCCCAATCTCGTTCCCGCAGACACAAAATACTTGTAGTATTATTGAGGTTACAACTTGTATTTTGCTACAAATATGAATATTACTTTATATAATAATATAAATATTATTATAGTTTTCTAAGCTCTTACGATTTAATATTTACACATATAGGGTTGACCTTTCTGATGGCTCAGTGGGGAAAGAATCTGCGGGCAATGCGGGAGACACAGGAGACATGAGTTCCATCCCTAGGTCAGGAGATTCCCCTGGAGAAACAAATGGCAAGCCACCCCAGTGTTTTTAATTGGAAAATCCTATTTTCAGAGGAGCCTGGTGGGCTACAGTCCATGGGGTCGAAAAGAGTTGAACACAACTTAGCAAATGAATGTGTACAAGTATAGGGTTACCACAAAAAATTTAATACCGTTCAGGAAAGGTAAATTTATTTTCCTGCTAAAAGTAGCCTTAAACATAAAAGATCCTTGCCAGTCCACGGGGTTGCAAAGAGCAGGACACAACTGAGCGACTGAATGACAACAGCTCTGAAGAGAGTTCATACCTCTTGACTCTCAAAGGAAATTAAAATTTCTGACCATGGACTTGAAGTACATCCTTGTGTGATGAACCCATCTGTCCTGGACCAGCCTATCTCAGAGGGAGTGTGAATGATCATGCAAATTGTTTCACAAGCCTCACTGTCTGGCAGCTGAAGTTCCAAAGACAAGATCATTGGCAGCACTGACAGCTACAGAGGGCTTAAGGAGGCTTAGGAAGGGCATCTGCGGGACTTCCCTGGTGGTCCAGTGGTTAAGAATCCACCTTGCAATGAAGAGGATGCAGGTTCGATCTCTGATCAGAGAACTAAGATTCCACATGTGGTGGAGCAACTAAGCCTGCACATCATAACCACTGAAACCCGGGTGCTCTGGAGCCCGTGAGTCACAGCTAGAGCCATGAGTCAAAATAGGAGGTCCTATGTACCTCAACTACAGCCTGACACAGACCAATAAATGAAATAATTAAGAATATAAAGATATATCTTTTTTTAAAAAGGCATTTGTTTATAGAGGAGGTGGCCATCAGTGATTTCAGTGACATCTGTCCACATTGGTTGAATAACAGGGCACAGAAGCCAGAACGCAAGGACTTCAGGCTGGTTGGGGTGCTGAGGAGGTGGAGGCAGAGATGCCCACTTGCTTGATGGACACATTAGCAATGAAAGGAAGGAGAATAATACAAGCAGGGCTCAAGGGAGGCGAGGTGTTTATTTTCTCACTTACTTGCAGCCGAAACATGTCCTTGTTTCAAGGTAAAGAAGAAGGAGATAACGAGTTCCACCAGCTGTAAGCTGTGCAACCTTGGACAAGTTACCTGACTTTTTGAGCCTAAAAATCTGGTTCCATAAACTATGTACAATGATACTGCATGTTGATACTATATGTTTCATTGGTAATGCGATAATTCACGAATACTTAGCTTTACATTAGACATGGCACCCTTTAAGCGATTGACAAATACGGTGATGATTAACAAAGGGAAGGAGCTGGAGAGGGAAGAAAAAAGAGGCAGCCGGAGCAGAAACGGATGGGGAGGAGGAGAAGGAGGAGGAGGAGACGGTATTGGAGAGGCTGGAAAGAATGCGCCACAACCCGATGGAAAAGGGATGGATGGCGGTTCACACAAAGAGGTGCTCTCCTGCTAAAGAGGGGGGCAGGAGGGCGGCCTTCTGAGGGCCATTCCTCACTTCCTTAACAAAGGACACATGGTTTTCTTTGAAACAGTAGCAAGAAGGGGACAGTTAGAAGAGAGCAAAAGGTTCAGGACTGCCGATGTGAAGCGTATACTAAGACTCCAGAAGAGGTGAACAAGTTTATAGAGTAGCCACAAGAGTCCTTTTGAATCAGAAAGGAAGTCCGGGTCAGAAGTGCAGGTGAGGGCAGGTAAGTGCAAGGGAGAGAGGAGAACGCAGTGGAGGGAGGACAGTCTGTCTTTCCTTTTTTTGTCTTTTCTTTTTCTTCTTCCCTCCTTCTCCCTCCCTCCGTCTCCAACCCTTCATTCCTTCTTTCCTTCTACCTTAAGGGGTAATAGATCATAGAAAGAGTTCTTAATTGTTCCTTCCGTATTTTCTATCATCTTGTAAATTTTAAAGGTTGGATTCCAATCTGTAGGTTCTTGTGGATATACTGAGCTCTTTGGAGGAAGGAGCTGTAAAAGGGGAAATAATAGCAAAATTAATGTCAAAAGTTTATAGTATTAACATTATAATATGCAGCCTGAAAATGGATCCTAGAGCTGGAGAAGCTTAGGTATCAGAAAGAAAAATGTAAGCTTAATTGGAAATCTCTCCCAGACTCGTACCTTCACAAACTATTTACTCTGTTCTAGGCTTTTCCTTGTGATTAGGCTATTAAAATGCAGCAACTCTCACTTTTCAGACTACTGAGGCAATATTTTTTTTCTCACGCAAAACATAGAGAGAAAGTTAGAATTAAAAGTTAAAATTAAAAATGTGACTTCACATATAATCTAAAATATCTTCAAATGAGTGTGCCAGTTTATTGAGGAAATGTTTTCATGAGAACTGGTTATATGCTAGGTATTGTGCATTTAATGGGGATATAAGTCTCATGGTGCCTATGATCATGGGCATCCATCATCTTTAGAAGAAATTCCAGTTCTGGACAACATGGCAAATTAACAAAAGTAAAACCCTACTCTACCAGGGCTTCCCTGGTAGCTCAGCTGGTAAAGAATCCGCCTGGAATGCAGGAGACCCCCATTCGATTCCTGGGTTGGGAAGATCCGCTAGAGAAGGGATAGGTTACCCATTCCAGTATTCTTGGGCTTCCCTGGTGGGTCAGCTGGTAAAGAATTCACCTGCATGTGGGAGACCTAGGTTCAATCCCTGGGTTGGGAAGATGCCCTGGAGAAGGGAAAGGCTACTCACTCCAATGTTCTGGCCTTGAGGATTCCATGGACTAGTCCATGGGGTGGCAAAGAGTCAAACATGACTGAGTGACTTTCACTTTCAAACCCTACTGTGGACACATTAAGGAAAAAAGCAAAAGATACGTGGATGGGTCCTAGCACTTAGCGTCAAAACCATGAAAACCTATGGGAACACAGAAGGTGGATAAGTCCTTGTGAGGAAGGCAAATGACAGCCCAGATCGGGAGGAGCCCAGGGATGTAGGTAGGAGGTGTTTGGGAGGGCTGGCAGAGTGTGCCTTTTCCTTCTCCCATCTTGACCTCAGTAGCCTACTGACACTTGTTCCTTTAGTGGCAAATCAGCTCCCCAGCTCAGCACTCATCAGAGGTCACTGAGTGTTACTGGAGCAGAGCCAGAGCCCCTCTGTGGTGATAACAAACATGGACAGTCTGGCCATCCTCTGAATATTTCCTCCTCCAATCCACCAATGTCAAAGCAAAAAGGGATAATCTTTGGGAATAACCAGCTGCCCAGGTTGTCTGAGGGTGGGAGTCCCTGGGGTGTATGAGGGTGGGGCGGGGTAGGAGGGGAGGGGAGATGCACATTGGGAGTGGTTGATTCCTATTTGCAGAATCTGCCAGAATCTGTCCAGAAACACTCCCTACCTCACAGCCATATCTTTGACTTTCCATCTGGTACACATTACATCAACTGTAATTCCCTAGGCAACATGCGTAGCCAGAGAGAAATAATAGCACTTCTGCAGAGCACACATACCCTGAAAGGCTATGTACTGAAAATCTCTCCTGGGGAATTTTAAATAAGTCTGACAAATGTCATCTAAAAAAAGAGGAAGGAGAGATATTTGAAGCACAAAGTAAGAAGATGAAGTTGTGAATAAGAAGAGATGGGAGATCCAGAGCATGAAAAATGGAAGTGTAGAAATAAAAAGCCTAATAAATGAGTAAGAGAGCTGAATGGATACATCAAAGAAAATAGGCTGATTCAGGAGAGAGAAGTGAGGTGTGGGAAGAACAGGTGAGGAAAGGAGTTAACACATTTTATTTCTGTGTAGATTTGCAATGACTTCCCACTACTTCTCCCTTGCAAAATGAAAAGCATAGCCGTGAGGACCAAAACAAAGAACTTAGATGAGACCAAGAAGACAGGATGAGGCAGAACGAGATGGATCAAAGTGTGTGAATGCTCTTCTGAGGGAAAGGACATCAATAATAATCATACAAATAGCAGATAAAACCTAATTAATAAATTATATAATAAAACCCACGCATTTTGGTAAGGGGAGGGGAGAAGGGATGAAGAATGAAATGGGAGGGACTGTTCCCTTATTAAACTTTGGGGTAAAAAATACATTCTCAAGTACATGTAAAACATGTAAATCATTCAGAATGTGTCCCTTTGGATCAAATAAATCTCCTCTGGGACCTAATTCCTGAAATCTGTGTTCAGTTTAAGGTCTGATTTGCAATGACTCCTTCTCAGAATCTGACCCTTCCATACTCAAGTCACACTTCAGGAATAGCTAAATGCAAATTATGAAGACATTCTTGGCATATTGTTTCCACTATTTTTTCCAAATCCTCTCTTGGTTCATTAGATTTTGGATTACAAACCCTCCTGGGGAAATTTCCATGCCACTGATGTTTCTGAGCCTGGTTCATTGACCAAGAGGACGATTCATAACTAGAATGATACACACGCCACTCTGCAGGATCACTTCCTCCCGTCCCTCCAGTTACTGGCCCTTTTCTCCACAATGGCTTTTATCGCAGCGTTTCATCTGAATTCAGTTCATGGGTCTTCCTCGAACTAGCCGAAAGTGTCTCATTATCAGCCCATGCCTGGTCAATTATCGGATTACCTCCAGTATCAATCAACAAGACATCTCCTCTGATTTAATTTGTAAGCTCACAGCACCGAGACAGCATGGGGGTGGTTTGCTGTCAGAGATTTATTAGGGAGAGAGGATTTATTGCCCTGTCAGCAGTATTTCCTTCATCCTTATCAGCTTCTCATTAGAGTTGGTTAAACTGCTATTGCGATGCACACCATAGGCTGGGCTTCCACTAGGAAGGTGTTTTGTTCTCTGGAGGACTCAGTGATATCATCATTGTGCAAGGAATAACTTTAGGAATCACGTGGGAGAACACTGACTATAACAGACTGGGGAAGGGTGATGGGATGCTTGGAATTTCCTTTATGCTTTGGGGTAACTGACCTTAATGATTGATGTTTAGAAAGATCAAATTAGACCTTGAATTAAAGTTTCTTCTACTAAAGTGATGTCAAATTTCTGGACTCATTTATTATTATTTTTTTTTTTATGGAGTCAGTAATTGGGTATGGTTGAACCTTTAAAAGGACAAAGTTTTTTAAACAAATTGTGCTTCTTAATTTGGTTATATTTCTTTTCAACTCAAGGTTATGGATGTGAGAGTTGGACTGTGAAGAAAGCTGAGTGCAGAAGAATTGATGCTTTTGAACTGTGGTGTTGGAGAAGACTCTTGAGAGTCCCTTGGACTGCAAGGAGATCCAACCAGTCCATTCTGGAGGAGATCAGCCCTGGATGTTCTTTGGAAGGAATGATGCTAAAGCTGAAACTCCAGTACTTTGGCCACCTCATGAGAAGAGTTGACTCATTGGAAAAGACTCTGATGCTGGGAGGGATTGGGGGCAGGAGGAGAAGGGAATGACCGAGGATGAGATGGCTGGATGGCATCACGGACTCGATAGCCATGAGTCTGAGTGAACTCTGGGAGACGGTGATGGACAGGGTGGCCTGGTGTGCTGCGATTCATGGGGTCACAAAGAGTCAAACATGACTGAGTGACTGAACTGAACTATAAGAACTTTATGTGTTCAGCATTTTACTGAGCACCTCTTATATTTAGGATTTATGCTAGGTATTAGGGATACTGTTGGAGAAGGCGATGGCACCCCACTCCAGTACTCTTGCCTAGAAAATCCCATGGACGAAGGAGCCTGGTAGGGTGCAGTCCATGGGGTCGCTACAAGTCGGACATGACTGAGCAACTTCACTTTCACTTTTCACTTTCATGCATTGGAGAAGGAAATGGCAACCCACTCCGGTGTTCTTGCCTGGAGAATCCCAGGGACAGGGAAGCCTGGCTGTCTGCCTTCTATGGGGTCGCACAGAGTCGGACACAACTGAAGCGACTTAGCAGCAGGGATACTGTTGCAGTGAAAAGGAAAAAAGAGAAATGAGTATTTCTTTTTCCCTTTCCTGAGAACAAAGAATATAAAGAGAACAGTGGGTAGGCCTCAAGAACAGAGAGCATACTTAGTGTTTTTACTTAATATGCTCCTAACTCTGAAGGTCTGTGACTAAGCTTGCTTTTCTGCCCTCTAACTCTGCAGGAGCTATACTTAGCACCCATTTTCCTTTGATTCTATGTAAATACATCCCCTATCTGGTGTTTACCCTTATAACACCCTTCCCCTTATAGTTACAGATCAGAAGGGAGGCTGCAGAACCTCCAAAATGCCAGACTCAATTAGTCGGTTACTCTTGCCAGTTTATGACTGTCTTTGAAACAATGCAAGAGGAAGAACTCAAGATCCTATCACCTTTGCTCCTCATCACTGACTCCTGACTGCGAGCCCTTGTCTGATATAAGCCCCTGGACTCTTCACGGAGCAGGAGTAGGGGTGGGGGGTGGGGGGAGGTGGGCACACAGTACTTGAGACATGAGCCTACTGCTTTCCCTTCTACACTGGCTGAGAATAAAAGCAACTTTTCTATTTCCCCCCAAATCTGTCTCCGTATTTTTCCTTCAGCTTTAGTGGGCGGATAAGGCCAAGACTTTGGCCAGCAACAATACTAGGCAAAGTATCTTGATTTGTTTATCTGAAAATAGGAGAGTAATAGAATTCTCTGAAGCTCTTCTGGGGCTTCCCAGGTGGCTCAGCGGTAAAGAATCTGCCTGCCAGTGTAGGAGATGAACGAGACAGGAGTGTGATCCCTGGGTTGAGAAGAGCCCCTGGAGTAAGAAATGGCTGCCCACTCCAGCATTCTTGCCTTGGCAATCCCATGGACAGAGGAGTCTGGAGGGCTACAGTCTATGGGGTCGCAAGAGTCAGTCATGACTGAGCAACTCAGCATGCGCACACACGCGCCACAGAGCTCTTCTACCAGGTAAGATCTTTGATTCTGACTGTGCTCTGAAAAAGAATCAAATAAAAGCTGTACCTTCTCTTAGAAAAACTTCCTGAACAGATATAATGAATTTCTCAAGATATGCTCTTTGCTTATCTTCTCCCATCTCAACTAGGGAACACCAGTGGGTGTTTAATTCAGACCCTGATAGAATATATTATTTGAATTCTCTTTTTCTCAGCAGAGGTACAGGAAGCAAATCGACCAAACCCATGAAAGAAACTACAGTTGACCCTTGAACAACGTGGGGGTTACGGGCGTTCATCCTCCATGCTGTAGAGAATCCGCTTATAGCTTACGCTGGTCTCTTCGTATTCGTGGTTCTGCCTTAGAAGATTCAACCAGCTTGGGATCATGTAGTGCTGCAGTATTTCTTATTGGAAAAAAAAACCTGAGCATAAGTAGATTCATGTAGTTCAAGCCCCTGTTGTTCATGGGTCAATTGTATATTACTATTTTAGGTATGCACTTTTTTATTTTTTTTGTTATGATTCTATCTCTATATTAACAATTTTAGATGGAAAAGCATCTATATAATAACTGTTAAATTGCCCTTCTGTCTTTCCAAATTGGATAAGTGATACTTTGACTAAAAAATAATCCTCTGGGACTTGCCTGATGGTCCAGTGGCTGAGACTTCACGCTTCCAGTTCAGGAAGTCTGAGTTCAATCCCTGGTCACCTAACTAGATCCCTCATGCCGCTACCTGACAGAGCCGAATAGATAAATTAAATAGATTAGAAAACAATAATCCTCTGAGGCAGAGAGGAGGGAAGGGGAAGGGGGAGTGAAGTTCTAATAGCAATATACCAAAGGTCACATTTCCAGGCTTGAGGCAAATTCCAAGGACTAGCTCCCTGTTTGCAAGTAAAGCACATTATTGCAAGGTCCTGCAGTTAGAATTTTACATGTCTTTACATGTTGGTACATCTGCTTTGAAAAGAGTTTGGCATTCTTTTTAGATTTGAGGATACACCTATTAAATTATCCAGAAAGTTATCACCAAATACCTTAGAGAAACTTCTACGAAAGTATTCCAGTGGATAGGAGCAAGAATGAGTTTAGCAGCAAACTGTAAACAACCCAAATAAATGTCCATCAGCTCATGGATAGTAGAATGGATACATCAAGTTGTGGTTACATAATGTCCTAGTACAGTAACCGAAAGAATAGATTTCAATTATAACACCTGCAGAAATGAAGTTTAGAAGCATCAGGGGCAGGTTTATAACAGTGATTTACATAACAGTGAAGAAAAACAGACGGTCTTGAGGGCTTCTGTGGTGACTCAGCAGTGAAGAATGTGCCTGCCCTGGGTGGGGAAGAGCCTCTGGAGAAGGAAATGACAATCCACTCCAGTGTTCTTGCCTGGACCATTCCATGGACAGGGGAGCCTGGTGAGCTACAGTCCTTGAGGTCGCACAGAGCCAGACACAGCTGAGCATTCACGCACGCACGCAGGCTCTGAGGAAGTGATGGGCTTTGCTTAAAGTCTCTGAACCGATATGGGGTCAAAATGAAACCCAAATGGCATCAATCAAAGCAACAGTTATGTAATGAGTGCCTTCTATGCCCAGGCATTGTATTAGGCACATGAGATACATCAGTAAACAAAAGAGATAGTACATAATATTGGTGAAAAGAGAATTGTGTGTTTTAAGATATTGGAATTTATTACATATATATTTATATATACAAATATATATATATGGAATTTATAATATATATATTACATATATAATGCATTTGTTAAGAGATCATCTAGATACCGTTATAGGTTAAGAATTAAATATATATAATGCGTTTGATAAGAGATTTTCTAAATCTCATTTGTTTCTATTCAGACAGCAAACATAAAGAAATTGTAGAGAAATTAAGGTGATGAGTAGCGTAGGGCAAGGGGAGTCAGGAGTCTGGAAGGTGGAGGCAGGGTTCCATTAGGGTGGTCAGCGTGGGTCTATGGAGAAGGTGACAGTGGAGCAAAGTCTTTAACATCTAAAGAAAGAATGTTCCAGGCAGAGGGTCACAGGTGCAAAGGGCCAAAGGCAGTACCAGTGCTGCCACGTTCAATGGAGGGGCAAGACCAGCGGGCTGAGCAAAGTGAGTGGCGGAGAGAGCAAGAGATGAAGCTGGAGAAGTCACAGAGAGGTGATGATCACATAAGGGCTTCGGGCTCAGGCCTCTGACTCCAAGTCCAGAGTGATTTTTGCCATTTACCCTGGAGGAAACCAGAAGGAGCGCTAGGCATTGAGGAACAGTTATTACAGTTAACGATGAAGTCCATGTGAGAAAGTGGATGCCATTTAGATTCTAATTATTTCCATATTCCATCAGGTTAAAGCAACTTACACAGGAGTGTTGGGGGCCAGTGTGAGGAACTCCGCCCATGGCAAAGGTCATGAGGAAGGACGCTTGGCATACACAAAGACGTGATCAAGCCTCAGGAAACCCCCTGTTCCCGAGCATCTACCCCCGAAACCAGAGTACTTTACTGGGAGCTCTCCCTCATAACCATTTCTCTTGGAGAAGGAGTTAACTTGCAGCTCCAGTTAATAAAAAATTCCTGGGCGTGACAAGAGTGTTTCAGCTTACAAACTCTGAAGTTTCTCTGGCCTGCCTGATCACGTTCGTCTGGCCACATATGATTGTTTACAACCCCCCTAACTGTGAGAGACATGAGATGCTTTAAAACTTTCTAAATACAGACTCTTTTGAGAAGTTAGAAGATCATTAGTATAGTATTAGTGGGTTGATTAGGAATTATATTGGTGAAGGATTTTTTCATTTGTTGGGCTGATGTTTGCTGCTAAATCTCCATATTCCCTGCCCTTATAATGAATATAACTAGCATATAGGAGAAATAAGTATTAACCTTTAAGATTAATCATGTTAACCTTAGGTTAAGCAAATTCCTTTCTTGATTGTAACTCACTACACCCTCAACCCATAGGAATGCAACTTTATTTGGAGGGTGGCACCTGATTTAAGAAAAAAATCACCCCTGGAAAAATAAGTTTTCTGGTTAACTGACTGGTATCAGAAAGGGCCATAAAATGTCAGCAGACCTCATGGTCAGAAGATGATGTAAAAACTCATAAGACCTTTGTATAATTTTATATGAAGCACCTGATTGTGACAAGGATCAGGTCTGCTGACCCCCATGTGACTCTGTACTCATCCCTATGTATAACAAAAGGTATAAAAACAAACCTGAAAAATAAAGAAATGGGATCGGTTCCTGGAAAGACTGACTCCCGTGTGTCGTTTCTTTCTCGCTCTCAGTTTTCCTGGCTGAATTCCCATCTGGTATGGGGGTATGCACCAAGCCTACTAACTCTGCCTGGGCTTCTAAGATCGGACCGGGGAGGCCTCATTGCTTCCTCTCCTTCGGGAGAACGGAAAGACGCCTGTGGCCTACGTAGGTGGTGATTAGTATTCCACTTAAACCAGTTATTCAGCCTCTTTTTCTCCACTAATTTTCCTACTACACTATCCGTTTCTAATCTCTCTCAATATCTGTAATTAAATAAGTTTTTTTCTAGGATGCCTACTCCATCCCCACCTTCGAATCACCCTGGATCCACTGGGGCTGGACCCCGGCACAGGAGATGCGGTTCAATCCCTGGGTCATGAAGATCCCCTGGAGAAGGGCACAGCAATCCACTCCAGTACTCTCGCCTGGAGAATCCCATGGACAGAGGAGCCTGGAGGGCTACAGTCCATGGGGTCACAAAGGGTCAGACACAACTGAAGCGACTGAGCAGATAAAACAGCTTATTCATTGTGGGTAAAGCACCAGTCACTTCCGGGTAAATTTAATGAGCTTGACCTAGAGTCAGCCTGTATTTTCTCCTATAGAGAACACTCAGTTTAAATCTTAAGGGAAAAGTAGAAAATACTTAGAAGTTTCTCTGCCAGTCATTAAAACAGCGTATTGGGTCCCTCAGTTTTCTTCCCTGGGAGTTACTGGTTTGAACCAGTTCTACGTTGCAAAGCAGAGAGAGGCATCCTTTGGCTGGAGCAAGAATGTGGGATGGCCATGACCTTCGCTTCAGTTTCATTTCCCCAAGGAAAGAATTTGTAGACACAAAACTTGCATTATCATGCACAAATTGGCAGGAAGATTCTAGCTCTTGATGATAAGCTGGAATAGAACAACCTGTGTGTGTCCGTTGGAGAGGAAGGCTTTTATGCACAGGCCCCAAAGGGAAAGACAAATGTAAACTCTCTCAGAGCAATACCTGGGGAGAGTGGCTGCCTCCCAGCGATAGTAAGTTTTACTTTGCTGCCGGGTAGCCCCAGTCCAGCTACCTCACAGGAAGTCTAAATAAGCATTTGCACAGAAGGCACAGGAAGCTGTTACCCTGAGTATTGACTTGGAGGTTTAGGACAGTCTTACAGGCCAGTCACAGCACACAAATTCCAAGTTACTCTGTTGGAAAGGGAAATTTACAGGACAAGACACAAGCAGGAAGGGGATAGTTTGATAAACCTTAGTCTCAAGTATAAATAATTGATAAACTTCATCCTATGTAAAGTATAATCTTTACTTCTGCAGGCATGGGCTTTGAGGTCAGACGTGAGTTCAAATGCCAGTTTCATATTTATTGGTAAAAAGTCAGAGTAGTGGTGACCTCTAAGAGGTGAATGACCCCGAAGGACCACAGGCACCTTGCTGGGAGTGATGGGAAGGGTCTATCTGGGTCGTTGTTTCAGGGATTCCCACATACGTTTAAGTCACTGAGTTGTGTGCTTGAGAATGGTGTAACTTACTTTACAGAAGTTGTACCTCAATTAAAGGGGGAAAAAAGAGAGGTGGAGGAAAGAAATGGGAGCTTCCCAGAGCTCAAAGTGTTCAGGTAGAATACGGATCACTATTAGGAATACTATAAAGGCCTCTTTATTTCAGGAATTAGGATTCAAAGATCCACCTTGGGTTTCTCACCTTGGTGAACACACAGAGAACATTCAGACTGGAGCAGTGCTTCAGGAAGAATGGACTAATGCTGGCTGTTTTGTAAGGCAGACTCGAGAGAGATTGAGTGGGAGGAGGTCTGTGCAGTGGTCTAGAGACTTCTGTAAGAGTCTTAAACAGGGTTTCTTAGTCTCAGCTCTATTTCCATTTTGGACCAAAAAATTCTTTGTTGTGTGGGGCTGACTGTACATTGTGTGATATTTAACAGTCTCACTGACCTCCACCCACTAAATGACAATATCACCTCAGCAGTCAAAAAAGTAAAAAATGTCCCCAAGTATTTCCAGTGGGCCAGCTGGGGAGGAGCACACCAGAATCCCCAGGAGGGTCTTTAAAACTAAAGATGCTCTTCCTCCAAGCTGGATGCCAAGGTCAACCAACTTGATTCTCAATCCCTTTCTCTATGATCAAACTTTAGCCAATTAGAGATAACTGGAAGTCTTTCTACAAAGTGCTTTCCTTTTTTCACTGAAACATAAACATGATGGCTGGAGCTTCAGCAGCCATCCTGCAACCATGAAATCAAAGTCAAGAGAATTCTAGATACTTTGGTTCTGACAGGTGAGTGACTGGATCCAGTACCAGGTAGCATCTACCTGCAGCCTTTTAAAAATGTAAAAAAATAAGTAAATAAACTTGTTTTGGTTTAATCACTCTGGTCAAGATTTTTGTTATGATTTTTATAGTCAAAAGCATTTGTGATCAATATAGCTTTTTCCAGTATTTCCTATGTCCTTCTTTATTTTCACCATGAGGATCACTGAAGTGACACACAGTTGCAGTTAAGAATGTGTTATATGTCTCAGGAATGGCAAAAAGCTTGGTCTGGTTTGGATTCTCCCAGCTCTAGCTGCGATTAGAATTTCCTTGCAAGTTAAAAACAATATTAATGTGATGATGATGCCTGGGTCTCACCCCATACAAATTAACTCAGTCCATGTGGGTGAGATTCCATTTCCACTGTGTTTAATGTGTCTACTAGCTACACTCTTCTCTCCAGATGTATGGAAGGTCCAAGTGGGGTGAAGATAGAGTCTTACGACAAGCTGAGGTATATTCCCTATGTCCTCAGCCCCAGTAGGCAATATGATGCCCTGGCTGGTCCATGCTCTCCTTCTCAGCTGCTACATCCCCCATCTTCTTCCCCTTGTTGCACTGACTGCATTCTCCTCAGTGTCAGGGTAACGTTCTCCCATGTGTCTGCTCCAGGAGTGTATCTTTACTTTGTTCATCACCGTTCCCTGGCACACAGAACATAGCATCTCACTGAGAGTGATCAGGAGCCAGGTGCCAAAGTTTGAATCTGTCTTTACAACCAATGCTTTTAGCCCCCCAAAATGCTCAAAGGGGAGCCCCCTGGCACAAGTGATGTTCCCATGAACCCCCGCTACAGGGACCTTATTTCTGCATTGCAGCCATGAAGGTCTGATATCTCAGAAAGAGAGGAAGGAGAGCGAAGTGGTGATGGGCCCAGCACGCTGGGACCCTGCTGTGAGCAGGAGTTAAGAGGCTGAGACTGGGCTGCTCCGGTTTCGAATCCTTCCTTTTTGTCCTGGAGCAAGTTACTCAGCTCTCCAAGCCTCTCTTGCCAAACGGGAATGGATTACATAAATAAGGCATATTAGGGCCAGATATATAGCAAGTACCTACGACGATATCACTCCCAAGGGCTAAAGATGGGTTGTTGGGGGACAGAAGTCTTACAGGTTACAACGATTTGTGGTTCTCCAAAAAGGACAGGGAGGCCTTCCCCAGTGGCTCAGAAGGTAAACAATCTGCCTGCAATGCAGGAGACGCAAGAGACACGGGTTTGATCCTTGGGTCAGGAAGATCCCCTGGAAGAGGGAATGGCAATCCACTCCAGTATTCTTGCCTGGAGAATTCCCATGGAGAGAGGAGCCTGGTGGGCTACAGTCCATGGGGTTGGAAAGAGTCAGACACGACTAAGCAACTTATCACTTTCACTTTCAAAAAGGAAAGCCTGGCATGCTGCAGTCCATGGGGTCTCAAACAGTCAGACACAGCTGAGCGGCTGAACAGCAACAGCAGTTTAGCACATCCATGGGATTAAAATTTCATGGGGAGAGACAGTTAGGAAAAATGCTGCCTTAAAAGTCTCCTTAAGGTGTGGGAGTCAATAATGGGGAAGAGAGGCCCAGCAACATTGGATCAGAGCCTGTTGATTAAGGTGTCTTTGGTTCTGAGCCCTGGGCCCTGCTGTCCCCCTCCCTCCCCCCAAGGCAGGCAGTGCAGGCAGGTTTTGCTTTGACCAGCAGTAGTGAGCTGGCTCTGTCCGGTATCAGGTTTCACATCTCTCTTTGTTTCTTGATTCACAAACTGATGACCCATGAACCAGCAGAAAAAGCACTTACTTCAAATCTGATGGAGTGTAGATTTTCTAGGATTTCTTTCCAGTCCTTCATCCACATCCTTCACTTTGTATTCTTTCCATGGTTATTTTTTCTCCTGAAACTTCTTTTGATTGTTCTTAAAATGGCCTTTAAAAAGCCCACAGGGATTTATTCCTCTCTATGAGGAGCGGTCCCCAGAGCTCCGTGAAGTTAAGGAGTGTCTTCAACTATCACTTCTCCAGGATGCTACCGAGATCAGTAGGTGGAGGTCTGCTGATTTTAGAAGTACCAACTCTTTCCAAAGCATGGACCCCCTGCTGACTCGTGACTTGAATCAGAAAAGTAGAAATCAAATGATACCTCAAAGTCAAGAAGGATAGATATCAAAACTCCTGCCCTATCTGGTAGGAATATGTGCATTTAATACAAAGATATGAACCCATTCATTCAACAGCTCTATTCAATGTTCATGCTAGTGTGTGGCTTCACCTCCCTATCGCTGCTTTTCCTAAACTTTTTTCTTTGTACCTCATAAATCACATTTATCTGAACACCTTATGATCTCCCAGGCTCCCACTCACACACCTTGTTGGGATGATGTTAGCTATCTTTCCTTGAGGATATTTTAAAATTCAGCATTAATTATGTCATTCCTTCTTCCCATCCATTCGGGCACTTGCAGAAAGAAGCAAAAAGTTTGCTTTCTTCCCTCCATGAAGAGCCTAAAGAAGTTTTTTTAATTAACTGCCAAATTAGCCAGGATTGGATTTAATACTTCGATGTGGGAGATTGCCTCAGTGCAAGAATATCTGTCTGCAAGTTAAGGGAGTAAATAAGAGCAAATGTAGCATGTTTAAACATTCAGAATGACAGAGTTCTCCTTATTATTCAAGTCAAAAACCACCCTCCCCCAAAAAACACATGAGGAAACTGGTGGAACCATCCCCCGTTAGCTCTGTCCTAGTCCCAGAGACTCAAGCAGCAGAGTAAATGTTAAATTCTGGAATGATGTAATAGGTTCTTTTTTCATAGGCCATTTATGGAGTTCTCTGAGGGTCCTCATTCCCCCAAAATTGCTACTATCCGCTTAGAACCCTCAGTGTGCACCATCAGTGCTGGGCTCTCTGCCAAGCGCTTTGTATGAATGATCACACCGCCCTGAAGCCACACCGGGTATGGCAGAAATTCTGCTCTTGTCTCTGCTTCAAAGATGAGGAACTGAAAGCTAGAGAGGTTAAGGACCAACCTGAAGGCAGCTGAGAGATCGTTTCTTTTTTTCTGTTTTTAGTTTTGTTTCTTTATTTTTGGCTGCACTGGGTCTTCATGGCTGCGCGGGCCTTCTCTAGCTGTGGCAAGTGGGCTCTGCTCTCTAGCCAGGGCTTAAGGCAGTGGCTCCTCTTTCTGCTGAGCACGGGTTCTAAGCACGTGGGTTTCCCTAGTTGTAGCACTCCGGCTCTAGAGCACAGATTCAGGAGTTGTGCCTGGACTTTTTGTTGCTGCGTGGCGTGCGGGATCTTCCCAGACTAGGAATGAAACAGATGTCTTCTGCACTGGCAGGAAGATTCTTTACCACTGAGCCACCAGGGAAACCCGAGGGATCAGTTCTTAATGACAAAACCTTCAGTTCAGTTCAGCAGCTCAGTCGTGTCTGACTCTTTGCAACCACATGGACTACAGCACACCAGGCCTCCCTGTCTATCACCAACTCCCAGAGCTTGCTCAAACTCATGTCCATTGAATTGGAGATGCCATCCAATCATCTCATCCTCTGTCATTCCCTTCTCCTGCCTTCAATACTTCCCAGCATCTGGGTCTTTTCCAATGAGTCAGTTTGTTGCATCAGGTGGCCAAAGTATTGGAGTTTCAGTTTGAGCATCAGTCCTTCCATTTACTATTCAGGACTGATTTCCTTTAGGATGGACTGGTTTGATCTCCATGCAGTCTGAGGGACTCTCAAGAGTCTTCTCCAACATCACAGTTCAGAAGCCTAAGTTCTTCAGTACTCAGCCTGGACTGAAGTTGATGGTTCATTCTCAAAGGCCAGGGCTGATGGGGACGTGGCCCCACTTACTCGGGCCTTCTGCAAACCTCACCCTCTCTCTCTACTTGGAGAGCAGCCCACGTAAGCAGGGAGAGCAGAAAAGCCCCAACCAACAGACACGTCACTGTCCAGACCAAGCAGGACCCGCAGTACAAGTCGTCCAAGTTTTCACTTCTCAGATCCCCCTTCGGACTGCTCCCCAACCTCCTGACTGCACACCACCCTTCTCTTCATTAAAGGTAATCAGGAAGGGACTCCCTGAACCTGCTGCCCCACACCTGCCCATGTGTTGAGGCTGCTGCCACACTCCAGGCTCAAAGACACAACGGTGACGAGACTGCCCTTCACTCTGCTTCCAGGAGCCATGTACCACATCCTCAAGTCATCTCATTCTGCAGATTCCATCTCAGAACTCCCCCGGTATCCCCACCTCTCTCCATCTCATGTCTGTAATTCAAGCCCCGCTCCACTTCAGGCTAGACGGCCGTCTCACGCAGCTCACGGGAGTCCTCCCCTGGCCTCTCCTCACACGACACCAAGTTATCTTTCTGCAGCTCAGCTCTGGTCCCAGCGTTTCACAGCTTATACTCCAGGGACTTCTCGACACCAAACCTCAAACCGTGAGCAATGACAGCAACGTCTTTCCCAACCTGGCCGTGGCACTGACCTTGAACCTCTCTCTGCAGCCCCAGGGGAGCACTCCGTGTCCAGGGTGCAGTGGGCTCCTGTGCTGCACCCACTTTCCAGCCCTTATCCACTCGTCCCTTTGCCTCCTTCTACTCTGTTCTCTGTTTGGTAAATTCTGATTCCTCCCTCGAGACCTGGTTTAAATTGGCTTCGGCAGATGGGGAGTGACTGTTAGGACTAAACTGATTTCCATAAGGGAATGAAGAGGCAACAAACTTCACACGGTTCAGTGGATTTCAAAACAACTAGCACTCCGTGTCCAGGGTGCAGTGGGCTCCTGTGCTGCACCCACTTTCCAGCCCTTATCCACTCGTCCCTTTGCCTCCTTCTACTCTGTTCTCTGTTTGGTAAATTCTGATTCCTCCCTCGAGACCTGGTTTAAATTGGCTTCGGCAGATGGGGAGTGACTGTTAGGACTAAACTGATTTCCATAAGGGAATGAAGAGGCAACAAACTTCACACGGTTCAGTGGATTTCAAAACAACTTTAAGCACACACCACCTGACTCTAAGAGAAGAAGGATTTAGGATAGTGGTGGTGAAATAATCTTGGTACCTAGAAAGACCACTTTGATCATCGGAAAAATCTCTTCTCCATCCACTAGATGGCGCTTCTAAATTTACAAGGCACGCATCAGCGAAAGCCCTTAACTCAAAGCGTGTATCATCTACATTTTCTTTATAATGATTACAGAATTTGCCACACACCGCTCACTACAGTGTAAACACTAATCATGTGAATACTTATTCAGAATACAAATGCATATACAGGGATGGATGTCAAGGATCCATAAGATCAATGTTAAGATATGAGCCAGAACTAGACCTGTCTATTCCATCCCACCCCATTTCCTTTGGTCCTGGGAGATACATTTCTTAGCTCTCAGCCTGAAGATGCCCCAAATTCAGCCAATTTTCTAACCACTTTTAAGCAAAAAATATTGAAACTAATAATGGCTTTGCTTGACCCAACCGTGGAATAAATGGGTATGATCTTGACATTCCTTGGGTCTCTTCTCTAATCCCGAACTTCCTCTCCCTTCATCCTAAAACCAAAAGCCTTTGTCTTCAGGGAGGCAATAAACTCTCAAGCTGGGGCAAGCACAACTGTTTTTATTGTCTATTAAATGGTATTTATGGAACAATAATCATACGGTGATCCAAGCCAAAAATCTTTTAGTGATAATGAGACTATTTCTTTGTAGGTGGAGAGCATATTTGACTCACTCCCGTGAATTCTGGTCTGATTGTATCCTATTCCCTTCATTTTATTTTGATGCTCACAAGAGTGTCATCTGAAGTCACTCTTAGCCTCGGCACAGAGCTGCGCTGAATAATCTGAGTGCTTCTTTATGGTCACTTGAGGAGAGAAAGTTTCCCTATTCCCTCTTTAAAGGCAGACATGGTCCACTGTGGAAAGTTCACACATTAAATAAGCCAGGTTTACAAGCATCTGCCCTAAGATAGGAGAAGGCAATGGCACCCAGCGACTTCACTTTCACTTTTCACTTTCATGCATTGGAGGAGGAAATGGCAACCCACTCCAGTATTCTTGCTGGAGAATCCCAGGGATGGGGGAGCCATGTAGGCTGCTGTCTGTGGGGTCGCAGAGTCGGAAACGACTGAAGCGACTTAGCAGCAGCAGCAGCAGCAGCCCTAAAATACTGGCAACAGAGAAGCCCTGTGCAGTCAACAGAGTATTGAAAGACATTCTCATCTAAGTCGTCAATTTTCTCTTTTTCTCCAGCCATCACAGGGCTGGAGTTCACAGTGAGGTCAGCCCATCAAACAAGTTTTGCCATCTGACCCTGGAGGGTCACAAAGCTTGCCCATAGTATTATAGGATACTACTATAAGTTGTATTTAGTTGTAACTGTTAGCTGGGCTTCCCTAGTAGCTCAGACAGTAAAGAATCTCCTTGCAATGAAGCTAGACCCAAGTTCAATCCATGGCTCAGGAAGATTCCCCTGGAGAAGGAAATGGCAACCCCTCTCAGTATTTTTGCCTGGAAAACTCAATGGACAGAGGAGCCCGGTGGCCTACATGGGGTCACAAAGAATTGGAGCTAAAATTAGCATTTGTTTTTCTCTAAAACTCAGCTTAGATGCCAGTTCTTCCAGGAAGTCTTCTGTGAATTCCTTTCACAGATAAATATTTTCTGAGTATGGTTTGATGATCTGCTATTACACTTAATGCAGTGGATTATAACTGTTTATGGGGTTGTTTAACCTCCCAAGGGCAAGGATTGTACATTATTCACCCTGATATCCAGCAAAATGCCTTATACATAGAAGGAAGTACAATAAGCAAATGGATGAATTATTCAATCAATAATTTTAAAAAATTGAACCTTTTCTTGGGGAGAGCATCTGAGTTCCCATTGTTGTGGGCTGGGACATTTCCCAACCTTAGTTTCACAACTGATGTGTGCTTACAGATTAAAGAAACTACTGGATTGCATCTATGTGGCAAGAAATAATCAAGTGATTTAGTCGGTTTAATAACAACTGAGCAAAAAATAAAAAGCATCCTGTAAGATCTCAAAAATTAACATACGAACCTTACGTGACATTTTATATTATACAATTGTCCGATTATATAATACAATATTATTTCTGTCTTTTTCTTTTTTGACCAGGAATTGAACCTGTGTCCTCTGCAGTGGAAGGACAAAGTCAACCACTGGACCACCAGGGAAGTCCCACAAATATATTATTTCTTCCCATCTCAGGACAACTCTGTTGAGTGGGTTAGATCAGGGGGCATTTACATATGAAGGAGTTGAGACTCAGAGACATTAACTGACTTGAGTTGGTGAAGGGTTGAGTCAAGGTGACACCTTGATTCCAAATCAGTGTCCCCCCGGGATATTCCCGGGCTCATCGGTCTCGCTCCGCCTTCCCATCACTGACCACTGGCTGTTTGACTCCTCTGGCTGGTGGACTGGCTCACTGAATCCTTAGTGTGACCATCTTGGGCAAATAACTCTCTTTTTGGCTCAGCCCTTTACTAGCTATCAAACCTTGAACAAATCATCAAAATCGTTGTCTAAGCCTCCTGAAGCTGGGATAAAACAGTAAAATCAGGGAAACTGTGTTATCTCACTCTCAGGTGGCTAGAGGGTTCAGTGTCATCCTTACCATCAGCACGGTCACGGCAGTAGCTGCCCGTTATTCCATTCTGGCTATGGACCCTCACTGTTCAGCCCTTGACATATCGTAACTCATTTCACCTACCAAATAGCTAAAGTAGAGTAGGTATACTAAAGGAAATCCACTCTGAAAATAAATTGGAAGGACTGATGCTGAAGCTGAAGCTCCAATACTTTGGCCACCTAATGTGAAGGGCCAACTCATTGGAAAAGACTCTGATGCTGGGAAAGACTGAAGACAGGAGGAGAAGGGGATGACAGAGGATAGGATGGTTGGATGGCGTCATCGACTCACTGGAGGTGAGTTTGAGCAAATTTTGGGAGATAGTGAAGTACAGAGAAGCCTGGCTTGCTGCTGTCCATGGGGTTGCAAAGAGTCAGACATGACTAGTGACTGAAAAACAAGCCTATCATTCTCATTTTACAGATGTAGAGACTGAGGTATGAGTATGATAAGGTTAAGTAACTCAAGCACAGTTACATCTCAAGTCAGTGGAGGAGGGAGGGTTAAAGCTCACATAGTTTGGATTCAGAGTTTGTGTCCTATTGTGTGGCAAGCACGTAGGCACATCTTACCAGCTTCCTGGGACGGGGGTGCTATACCATTCTCATATTCAGTGCAAAGAGGGCTTAGAGTTCATTTACCTGGAAAGATGAAAATTTGGGATGTTCTCATGGAAGCTGAGTTTTCATCTAAGTATGCCCGAGCCTGAAGCTTAAGGACAAAGTCAAGGCGATAATTCCTGCCAGTGCTGCAGAGCCGTGCAAGCAATTAGTTCATATCAAGCTGTTATTAAGCAGTTATTTTTGTAACAAAAATACTGTCTTCCTTTAATTTCTATGCAAATGCAAGGAAGCCAACACAAGTATAGTTTATTTAAAGATGTTCTTGTAGGAATTTAATTTATCCTTTTGAAGAAACTACAAAAAGGAAAGGTACGGAGATGAGCCAGACAACTCGGATATGTCCTGAGCTGCTGATAAAGAAAGGGCAGCTGCTTTCTCCTTTTAGATTCAGCACCAAACCCTCCCCTCCCCTTGACCAAGGACAGAGCGCGCAAGTCTATTGTGTCCAGTGACACTTGGAGATAATATTCCGGGCATCAGTCCACATGATACAGAGTTGCCATAAAGTACCTCCCAGCACACAGCCAGTCCCCTGAAAGATTAGCGCAGTGACTGCAAGCAAGCCTGCACACAGTGTGTTTAGAGTGCCTTAAAGTAGGGCTTGTGGAAAGCAGCGGGGGAAGAAACACTCAAGCACAACGTTTGGAAAAGCTCTATGGGATAGAAGAAAGGGCACTGTACCTGGGTAGAGGGTGCAGAAAACAGGAACCTGAGCCCAGACCCACATTTATAGACTGTGTCCACTGGATGTGTCATCAGCTTCCTGAGCCTCAGTCTCTCTCAGGAACAGAAACTTTCTTAACTATTTCTTAGAGTTGCTATTTCTTTCGAAAAGCATGTGACAAAGGTCATGAAAACTCTTGGCAAACTACAAAATACTGCTTGAATTGTAAGACCTCTTTCATTCACTCTTCATATAAAAGGAATCACCTCTATGAAGGGTCAGAACACCTGGAAGGAGTGGTACGTGGGTGATTATATGAATCCAGCCATCCTTTATGTAGGTATCATCTAGTTCTTGTTGTACTGATTGGGCCATGTACATGAAATTACATTCAAGTTATGCCATACAAATGGTGGTCAGGGACCAAGTGTTGAACAGAAAATGATGTGGTTTTGTATTTATTGTATAACAGATCTAAACTGGCAGCAAATACTTGGAGGGGCTGCATTAAGCTATTAGAGCAATGAAAAATATCTCAATCTCATTGTAGCTCTGGAAGAAAAAGTTGAATTTCAAACATTCATTTCTTAATAGCTTTTGATTAAGGCCTGATCAGTGATGACTGATTTTGATGCAAATCATTGACTGCTTAAAGGTTAAGCTGTATTATGCATCAACTTTTATAATAATTTGTCATATGGAGTGATATGTAGGTACATCTAGTTCTTGTTGTACTGATTGGGCCATGTACATGAAATTACATTCAAGTTATGCCATACAAATGGTGGTCAGGGACCAAGTGTTGAACAGAAAATGATGTGGTTTTGTATTTATTGTATAACAGATCTAAACTGGCAGCAAATACTTGGAGGGGCTGCATTAAGCTATTAGAGCAATGAAAAATATCTCAATCTCATTGTAGCTCTGGAAGAAAAAGTTGAATTTCAAACATTCATTTCTTAATAGCTTTTGATTAAGGCCTGATCAGTGATGACTGATTTTGATGCAAATCATTGACTGCTTAAAGGTTAAGCTGTATTATGCATCAACTTTTATAATAATTTGTCATATGGAGTGATATGCAGAATCAGGATCTCCTTGACTTCTCCTTTGAAAAGCTGAGGAGTCAGAATGTAACAAGAGCAGGTGGGCACTGGATATTAGTGATTCCCACTCATGCATCAGCATGGTTTTATGGAGGATCAGCTATACCCTGGCTGAGATAAACATGGGTTATAGAAATAAACATGCATATGGGCAAACATGATCCACTGCAGATGAAAGATTTATCTGCTTTCCTCTCATGATCCATCTGGTAGCAAAATTCATGGCTGTCTAGAAGTTATAAATTTAGAAAAAGGCTGTGTAGGTAGGAACTCCTGTTTACCCAGGCTGTATGTTAAATGGCCTATGAAACTGCTGAACCATTGAGAAGCATCTTTCCAGACTTTAATTTGTACACAGTGGTCCTATTTACTTGGAAAGTCTCTTTAATTTCTGAGGAATAAATCCATTGTGATACTTTAATAAACAAACAAAAAAATACTACTTAGACCCTGCAGGATGAACCATATCAGTGTCAGTAACGGGGAAAACTTTAGAGAATAGGGATTTACTCTTTGCATAATGGAACTGCAAGAAAAGCCTGGTCCAACTTGTCTCTCCCCTTAAATACACTGCAATGGCATTTTTAAAAGATCTTGTACACTTAGTAAGAATTTGGGGGACCGTTGGGGAAGCAACTTGGAATGGAACAGCTGATTGGCCCCCCTGCCATATAGCAAGTAACGACAGCAGTTATTCTCAGATTCTTCCAGCTCTGATGTTTCATGATCTTATAATCCCATGAGACTTAGGTCTACCTGTCAGGTGTAGAACCTTCTACACCTTGCGATTTTCGATACATTTCGCAAACCTAAATGCCCTAATGCATTAGGGAGCAACAGAAATGAATAACTGATTATATGGTAACTGTGGGGAACAGAAGGATGTGTGTTCCTTCTAAAGAGGGTGTATGGATTCAATTGTGCTCCCCATAATTCATATGGTGCGATCCTAACCCCCAGGTGCTGCAGGATGTGATCTTATTAGGACATATGGCTGTTGCAGAGGTACACAGCTAAGATGAGGTCCTAACAGGGGTAGGGTGGACTCCTAGTTCAGCATGACTGGTTCCTTACAAAAAGTGGAAATGTGAACACAGACACAGGGAGAACACTACGTGGACATAAAGGCAGAGATGAGAGTGATGGGTCTACAAGCCAAGAAATGCCAAAGATCTCTAGCAAACCACCAGAAGTTAGGAGAAAGACATGGAGATCTTCCCTACAGCCAACAGAAGGAACCTACCTTGCCAATATCCCGCTCTCAGACTTCTAGCCTCCAGAGGGGCAATAATGAACTCTGTTGTTTAAGCCACCCAGTTTGAAGCATTTTTTATGGCCACCTCAGGAAGCTTATACGTGATGTCAACTAAACTCCAACCCACCTTTGTGTGTCAGAAGTGCTGGTGTCGTTCTTTCAATTTTCTAAGAGAATTCAGAAATACGCATTCTGTTCTATATATAAAATCTCTCAATTTAACAATGCTGGTCAGCAATACAGAGAATTAAAAATGCAATGAAAACGCAAAATACATCTGGTCCACAAATTACCAGCTGGAAACCTCTGCTCAAGGGCTTGCTAAACCTGTCTCAAATTACAGTCTTTAAGATCATTTCAAGAATTATCTTGACATTCTCCTCCATCTCTACTTTGGAGAAGGTCCAGGAAGGCTACCAACACCGCACTTGTGGGTTAGATCATGTGCTGACACACAGAACCCAAATCATTTTTTTTCTCTTAAGCTTATGTTAGTTGGTTAGATTCATTTACTGATTTTCACACTTCTGAGCATGGAAATCTTATTTTCAAAATTGACATCATGAAAGTGGAGTCTCTCTGGCATATATTATTTCATGTGTTTAAACTTATAACATTATTTATCATAAAGGTAATTGATAAGAATAAAAAGACCCTTTGATCAACAGGAATATCTGAAATTAGGATCTGTGTAATTCTGTCAAAATTTATCATCCAATGTTTTCTGCACATTTTTTTTAGTTTTGAGAAATCCTTGGTTCAGACAGATGAAGTGACTGCAAAAGATAACAAAAGTATATAAATATGTCCTTTGAAATCTTTGGAATCTTTTCAGTTTAACTTATTCAAGCTTGAAAGAAGCAAATAGGAGATATTTACCACTCATATAATATCTCATGTACAGAAATCAGAGAAGCAAAAAACTTTTGCTTCCAGTCAATGAATGCTACAGTATTTTAATAAAGCTTTATTTATAAATAATGAAATTTGAATTTCAGTGAGTTTTTGTAATGTGATATTATTCTTAGTCACAGGCTGTACAAAAACAAGTAACAATCTGTGGGATGCTGCTGCTCCAGGGCACCCACTAAAATTGTTTAAAAGCATATGATTTGTAAAAAGAAAAGGAGAGGGAGATGAAGCAATAAAATTTCTCAACCAGTCTGAAAGAAGATAAAAGAAAAGGGAATGTAGAACAGACAGGACAAATAGCAGCAAATAAGATGGTAGATTTAAACACATATTAGCAACTACATTAAATCTAATCTAAAAGATACACTATTCTTTTTTTTTACACCTTTTAGGCAATCCACTCCAGTCTTCTTGCCTGGAGAATCCCATGGAGGGAGGAGCCCAGTAGGTTACAGTCCATGGGGTCGCAAAGAGTCAGACACGACTGAGAGACTTCACTTTCTTTCTTTCTTTCTTTAGACACTATAAAAAGAAAACTGTATTCATATCAGATAAGCCATACGTTAAGGCAAAATGTTTCATGGATGATAAAGGGAGACATTTCATAATATTTTGTTTCAAGTCATTGGTAAGATACAACTCTTCATAATAAGCATGTACCCAATAGGATAGATTCATAACTATAAAACAAAACTTGACAGGGCCACAGAGCAAAAGACAAACCACAATCACAGGGGAGAAATGAATATAGCTTTCTTGGTTGCCAACAGAACAGCAGACCAAACTTCAGAAAAGATTCAGAAGGCTTCAAATACATCATTAGAAAATAGGATTAAGGTATACATATAGAACATTGCATGGAAGAACGGCAGAATCCATATTCTTTTCAAGTACATACAAAATATTACTAAAAATTAAAATAACAATAAGCTGTACCGTAAGCAAGAATCTACCAATTTCAAATAATTATCACCGATGACTATGTTCTCTGATCATAATGCCATGAAGCTGTAAGACTACAAACCAACCATAAGATAGACAACTATAAACTCTGCATGCTTGAAAATTTAAAAATTGGCTTCTAAGTAATCCATGGGTTATGAAGAAATCCCTCCTCCCCAAATTACAGAACATTTCTAACTTTATGATTATTTAAAATGCATGTAAAACAGCTAATGGCGTGCAGAGGGAATTTCATAGTTCTAAAATCACATTGTCACAAAAATAAGAAAGTGTGAAAATTAAGACAATAAATATCCATCTCAATAAGTTATTTTTTAAAAATAAAAAAAATTAAAATCAGGGAAGTATTATACCTAGAGGTTTTTACAGGTACATTTATATATGGGTTACATATACTCCTGTATTTCCTTGTTCCACAAGCTGAAAGACCCTAAAAGCAATGGCCCCCAATACCAACAAGAGTGAGTACCAAAAGATCTTGATTTTTTGGATACCATTCTCCAGTGAAAGGAACTAGGGCTCCCTTGAGAAATGCTGATTCTAGGACTAAGGCAGTGAATATAAAGATGAGCCTGGAACACTGCGTAGTGCCAAAACATAAGGAAGAGCTTAAACAATCCAACGAAACTCCCCATAACGGGGTGTGTCCAAAGAGCCTCAGGAGCCTCTGAAAGAGCTCTCGTGGCTAGAGCCAGGACGATTTGAGAAACGAAATAAAGTAGTATTAGATGATAGCCAAACCATTCAATAAGTATCCACAAGTCCATGTTCAAAGAAATGAATGATAAAATAAATAAATGGGAGAGAATTTATTCCTTTTTCCCAAAGCACAGTATATGGAAAAGAGTAACATAACACTGGAGGAAATGATACGCTTTTCCTTAGCCAGGCGATCAAGGTCAACAGTAAGGTGATAAGTCATGTTGATAGCGTGTGCCCTTGATATGATGTAGTGAAAATGGCAATTTACCTTTGTGGTCTCCACCTACAGATGCTTCCACTTCCATGTAGAACCTCCAGAGTACCCGTGAAAGGCAGGTCATCAAGATGTCCTTCCTGTTCAATGTCTCGGATTGGAAGTGAGACCTGCTATTCCCTCTTAGGGCCCAAACTAGTCACATGGTCCCAACCTCCCTACACAGGAAGTGAGGAAGGCCATGGAGACCCTGGCAAATAGTACTGCGTCTGCATTTTTGGGTTTTGGAAGCAAAAGAAATGGATCTCATACGTGACCACCTTATAAAACTGGCGCATTCAAGCCAAATACAGTAAGTTTAAATAGTAATGGCTTCAAGCCTCTCTGGGGGACAACAGTGAATCAGCCTGATAGGTTTCTTTAACCCACCAGGCTGCAAACGTTTGCCTCCTTCACTTCAGAACCTCCTGGCAGTGAGGTACGTCTTGCTACCAAGTCACAGTTGCCTGCAGGGGTATATTGCTGCTGCTGCTGCTAAGTCACTTCAGTTGTGTCTGACTCTGTGTGACCCCGTAGACGGCAGCCCACCAGGCTCCCCTGTCCCTGGGATTCTCCAGGCAAGAACACTGGAGTGGGTTGCCATCTCTTTCTCCAATGCAGGAAAGTGAAAAGTGAAAGTGAAGTTGCTCAGTTGTGTCTGACTCTTTGAGACCCCACAGACTGCAGCCTACTAGGCTGCTCTGTCCATGGGATTTTCCAGGCAAGAGTACTGGAGTGGGGTGCCACTGCCTTCTCCCACAGGGGTATATTACTAATGATATAATTTGGGGTTTCAATTTTTATTCAAATTCTTACATACCTATGTGTTGGTGTTCTTCAGAGAGATTCTGATAATTCTGAAGTAGGACTGATTTTCTTTGAAACAAAAATCCAGTTTTAAAATGGCTTGAAGTCTGATCCTAAAGGCACATGCTTTGTCAATCAGCCAATAGCAAACATCACTCTCCTATTTCTGTAAGCTGCGTTTTCAGAATGCTTGATGGCCTTTCCTGCTTTCAGTACCTTTCAAAAAAATGATTTTCTTCCATGCCTCTCTTCCTGCCTCCCTCTCTTCTAGAATTGTTTGCTGTTGAGTTGCTAAGTCATGTCTGACTCTTTGCAGTGCCATGGACTATAGCCTGCCAGGCGCCTCTGTGCATGGGATGGTCCAGGCAAGAATACTGGGGTGGGTCGCCATTTCCTCCTCCAGAGGGTCTTCCCAATCCAGGGGTCGAACTGCATCTCTAGCATTGGCAGGCGGATTCTTTTACCAACTGAGCCACCAGGGAATATTCCAGTCTAAAAGTCAGCGGGGTTGGGGACAGACAGAAGGTGCGCCCAGAGCATACAGTGGCTTTCCAGAGAGGACCTGGGCCACGTGAAGATGAGCTGAGCAAGGGTGGTGGCTGCCTGGAGGCAGGAGGGGCCCTCGCGCTGAGACCTGAGGGAAGAAAGAGACGTGCCCCGGATACCAAGCAGCGGGTTTCACTCTCCACACTAGGAAAACCATAGCTCGGTGCACTACAGATCCACGCCAGTAGTGTGCACTTCCACCCCACACGAGCAAACATCATTCACCACAAGGGAGAGGCGCCGAACAAGAGCAAAGCGACTTGGCTAAAGCCATCGACAGGAAGAAAGCAAATCCAATGCGCTGTCCAGACCAGCATGAACAGTTTCAACCTCCTAAGGATAGCACACACATTCACATCATGCACACACACACACACACACGTACATACCTATGCACCAAACATACATGTACATACCTATGCACCACACATACATGTGCATACATACACGTGTATGCACACACACAAGCACACACATGCATACCTATGTACACACACACACATGCTCACAGAACTGTTAAACAACAGCAGAGTTTACTGGTATGTGCCTAGGTGAAAGATCAAAAATGCTATTAGGATTCAAAATGTTAGTAGCTGGAAGGTCTAGTCAATCACCAAGTTGTAGGAGTTAGACCTGAGATAAGAGAATCAAGATTTCCTTTAGGGTATTACTTTGCTAAGGTCCACAAAGCCACAGGATGGATCCACAGCCACACGGTTCCTGATGGATGT
Source organism: Madoqua kirkii (assembly GCA_006408675.1). NCBI lineage: Eukaryota > Metazoa > Chordata > Mammalia > Artiodactyla > Bovidae > Madoqua > Madoqua kirkii. The sequence continues at coordinate 30,329 of SJYC01063749.1, forward strand.
GGGAACAGACACTGGGGTCCTGTCTTCCAGTCTGATGCTCTCTTGACTCATCCATCGCTACCCTAAGAAGGCTCGTGGAGAGAAGCCAAAGGACCATTTCAGAAACCCCGGGGGAGAGAGATGGTACAGACTTAACCAGCTTGAGTCACAGGCAAACAATGACCCAGGCACAAATTTCTCTTTATCTCTCCTGCTGTCAGACAAAAAACAAATCAAAACTTAAGTAAGGAGAGACTATGTTCCAAAGGATGATAGAAAAGAGAAGAGGGTAGAGCTGTAGGAAAAAGAAAAGGGAACTATTCCAATACCGACTTCTGACTAGATCTACAAGCATCTCAAAGGTCATACTGTAAAGAATTTTTTTTTTCATGGGGAGGAATAAGCAAATCCAGGAAACAACAGGTGTGGGGCACTGGGATGAGCAGAGATGGTGTGACTGGTCAGCAGATCGCAGGATGTTTTACCCCAAGGTCGGCCTATTTCTCAGGTCAGGCTGTTACAGGGGGTTGAATGCTGGAACAGAAGGATGGTGGGACCGAATTCAGGGGCTTAGAGCATCAGAGTGATCTTAGCTAAAGTTTGGTTAATAAGCATTTTGTTCAGATCACAGATAGTTCAGTTAATATGAAACAAAGAATGGAAATTTGGAGGGCATCTATCTAGTCTTGTCCCAGGTAAACAAAGGAGGCATCTGTGAGTCTTATCTAAGCCCCGTGGGGAGGGAAGGTTCCTTGCAGCAAGTCAGCTCTGGAACACAAAGGACTGGGGCTTTCTCAAGCATCTCTGTTTTCTGGGACCACAGGGTACCCATAAATCAACATTGTCGCAGTAAAGTGGGGGCATTCTCTGGTACATTTCCAATCACTTGTCTTCATTTCCCTACTCCACAGCCCACTCTGTGAGACGTCTTTTATTTTAAGAGGAACTTATCTCACAAGATTCTTCTTATGATCCAAATCTAAAGGTAGAGGCTGCAATGTCCCTTATGGTAACTGAGACAGGGTTTCGATTTCAAAATACTGAGACCCAAGTCACCCCATCCACCACTGTTCTAAAAGATTTCATGTTGCCTTTTTCTCTTCTCTATGAATAAAAGACTCTCAGGACTTCCCTGGTGGTCCAGTGGTTGGCAATCTGCCTTTAAGTGCAGGTTGGATCCCTTGTCAAGGAACAAAGATCCCGCATGCAGCACCGCAATTAGAGAGAAGTCCGTATCATGCAATGAAGAGTCCATGTGTGGCAATGAGGACCTGATGCGGCCAAATAAATGAGAAAAAGACTCTCTACTACGACAAAGCTGCGGAGATTCCTAAATCTTGCCCCACCTAAGCTGATTCTGTGGGACCTTAGTAGTCCTCACTCAGATGTGAGCTGAGGCCCTCCTACCTCTCAGGTATCTTGTTTACTTGATTTAAACCCTCAGTTTTACAATGTATGTGAGTCCGGATGCCTCCCCGTCCCACTTTTCGCAAACTCTGAGAGCCTTCTGCCTTGTGGACATTTGTCCTTTTCCAGGCAAAACCTGGGCTCAGAGCTCTGTGTTTTCAAAAGTCCTATAACACGTGCCCATGATGCACTGTGCTCATCTCACGGTTTTAGTAAAAGCAGAGGGGCACAACACACATCACAAAGGCTTCCCCCGACTTGCTGTCCCTCAACTCTGGGAAAACAGTGTGTCCCACACCCAGACTTCTGAGTATTGGTTTTAATATGTATATGATTAATTTGTAGATGGAATTTTTTCAAGTATTCACTTTTTCTAAGCTTCACTGTAAACTTCATATTAACAATCAGGCCTTGAAAACCATAAAACCTTAGAGTCGTAAAGAATTCTTAACATCATCTTAAGTCACTTCATTTGGGAGAAGAGTCATACAGGGAAATATCAAAATTACTTCTCAACTTTTACTGTGTCAGACACTTGACAAAATTGGGTCTTTCTACTTCTTTCTCTGGGTTGAGCTTACTTATTTTCTCTGGAAATAAGCAAAAAAGAAGGAAATTCCATGATACCAGGAGACCTGGAGAACCACCAAAGGATTATTCTGCTGCCCACTGCCCACTTCTTCTTAACAAAATAATATAATCCAATTTCTATACCGCACAGATTTCAGCCTTCTGATAGTGAGTTACATAGCCTCATATGTCCCAACAGAACTCGACTCACTCATTTTTAGGGGATGGACAGAGCGTCAGGATGCTACTGGGCAGCATGACATAAACGACAACCCTATTACTTCATCTGAGACAGATGAAAGGCAGGTCCTGCTCCATCTTTCCTGGCAAACAGCTGGCACAGCTTTGCAAGGATTTCTCGTAGGAACCTTATAAGCATCATGTGATCCATCTGGTCAATAATGAGAAATTTATACTTCAGGGAAAGGTGGGCACAGGGCCTGTTGGGACTTATTGAAAAATTATACAACAGTCACAATTCACTGCTTCAACTTGTCTCTCATTAGCAAGGAAAACTCATCAATTTTATGATGTGTGTTAAGAGGCCTATAAAGTGGATTGACCACGGTCTCCTGGATGCACTTTTATTTGCACAGAAATGGGGACTCCCAGCCTTGTTCATTGCTCTCTGATACTAGATGGTCACTTCCTTTGTCTCTGGCTTTGGTTTTTAGGTTTTGGGTAGGGCTGGAAGAGAATATGGGCTTTGCAGTTCAGAGGCTCGAGCAGAAGTTATAAGATACTAAATTGCCTAGCAGTTTTCTGCCATGGAATCACAAAGTTTTACTTCTCTGGGGGCTTTCAAGAGCTGGAACCTCCCAGATCATGTCAATTTGAGCCCCTTAAGTGCAGGGACAGGGTGTTGCTTGGTTATGCATTTTTCACAACCTCCTCGCTGAAGGTTGATGCTCACAAGTTTTCTGAATCAGATTCAGTCCCACAATCCCACTTGATAAAGGAGGATATTAGGCTCAGAAGAACAAGAGACTCTTCAGCAGATCAGCATTGGGAAAGTGCATTCAGTGTGCACCTTGCTAGAGACGATGTTTATTCCAAGATTCAGCTGAAGCTCCACAGCCTCTGAGAAAATCTGCAGCTACCCCAGGTCTATAGCTCCTCCCGTGAGAGGAGCTTTGCAGCTTCTCCTCAGAGGAACGTTTTGGGCCCTAAAACGCAACATTTGCTAAGTGACTTTACCATTTCTTTTTGTCGTTTGCAATAGTCTTTTCTCCCTCCTGCTGATTCAGCACATTCTCATTAAAAGGCAACACTTTGCCCTCATTTCAGATTTTTGACCTCTCACCACCTTCTTTTTTGTGCCACATGCTAAGTAAGGATTACTCTCCCAGGGCAGGGAATCCTGTCTCTTCTCAAACAGAGGATGGGCTGCCTTCTCACCCACAAGAAGCCTCTTGTTCGATTTGATTCTCCAGAGCTGGCACCTCTCTTGAGTGACCTCTGTGTCTCCCATGCCCTGCTGGCGGGCTTGTCACACCACTCAGCTCAAAGTGCTTATCGCCCCTCCTGCTTGTTTTCCCACCCTCATAGGTCTTTGCCCTTAACGCTGTCCCAGTGCTGGCTGCTCTCGGTGGGGGTGGGAGGGGGAAGGCTTGATGCTCTCCTGCTCTGCATCCTGTGAGCCCAGGGACTTGTCTGGGCAGAGAGCTTCATGTCTTCGAGTAGGAATTTTCCACTTCAGCACAGTTGGCATGTGGAGTGGACCGTTCTTTGCTGTGCAGAGCTGTCCTGCACACTGTAGGATGTTGAAGTACATCCACGGTCTCTACATGGGCACCCCAGGTAGCTCAGTGGCAAAGAACCTGCCTGCCAATGAAGGAGACGCAGGATCGATCCCTGGATCGGGAAGATCTCCTGGAGGAGAAACGGCAGCCCACTCCAGTATTATTGCCTGGAGAATCCCATGGACAGAGGAGCTCATTGGGCATGGGGTCTGAAAGAGCTGAACACTGCTAAGCTATTGAACACAAGCATGGTCCCTACACAGCTGATGCCTGGAGCACCCACCCACCACAAAGGCCTCCAGACATTGCCAGCCTAACTGGGGACAAATTTACCCCTGTCTGAAAATCGCTTGAATGGAATGGGCCAGCCACTCATTAAACCCAAGGACAGAAGACAGGGCTCTGTGATTTCCTACCTGTGTGAAAAGGACTGGGGACCAACCATCAGAGTCATGTCAGAAGAATCAAGTTCTGTGTTCAAGAAACCCACACTCAAGTGTAAGCTCTCTGTGTGGAAATGCCAGTGTATTTTCTTAAAAACCATAAAAATCTTTCGTTAGTTTCTTAGTATTCACCCAAGCATGCTGAGGAAAAGGACCTGACTCTGGGGCATAATAATAAACTTTTGCATATAAATAATATGTTAGAGTTTAATACAGCCTTCCACATGTATCAGCTCATTTTGGTGCATGTCTTCAGGTACTAAAGGGAAATTTATGATGGTAATGACACTGCTTTGTTGAAGGCATCCTCTGGAAACCGAATTCAGCCAGTTTTTAAAAGTTCTAGGAATTCCCTGGCAGTCTGGTGTTTGGGACTCTGTGCTTCCACTGCAAGGCATGGGTTCCATCCCTGGTTAGAGAACTAAGATCTTGAAAGCTTCAGGGTGCAGCCAACAAACAACCCTGGTTCCCTTCCCCCCGCCAAAAAAAACAGTAAAAAAAAAAAAAAACCCTTCTCCACTGAATTTATTTCCTTGTTAGACAAATTAAGGGCAAATACATATTTTCATTAAAGTATAGAAAATAAAAATAACTTCAGGAAATAATTGAAAGCTTAAATGGCAACCCACTCCAGTATTCTTGCCTGGAAAATCCCATGGATGGATGAACCTGGTAGACTACAGTCCATGAGGTCGCAAAGAGTCGGACACGACTGAGTGACTTCACTTTCTTTCTTTCTGTGAGGTTATATCCTGCTTGTTTCTCACTCTCTCTCCTTCTTCCTAGCCCAAATGGAAAAAAAATAATTGAACTACCTTTTGTTGGTGGAAAAAATGTCCCCTTAGCAGGGTACGAGCAGGAAGTTGATTTTTGCAGATCCAGAAGTCTCTTGGTAAGCGCTTTGCATCCATAAAGCCTCTTGGTAATTACAGTACAGAACAGCAAGTGTCCCAGCAGCCTATTATTTCCAGGATTCTCTTATTACATTCCTTGGTTTCTTGACCTTACAAGCTCATCACTGACGTCCAGTGGGATTTTAATGTGTTCTCTTCCCCACTGCTTCCTATTCCCTTAATAAGACTAAGTGATGAGCTTGGTTTGATGCTTCTCACTCACGAGAGGCTGTTTATTACAACCATCTGTCTTCTGAAATGGCCCTATCTTTGGCCCAATGGGCCTATCTGCTTCCTATAGCCCAGAGCACTGGTGAGATGATGGGCAAGCCCCCCCCCACCTCCCCCAGCCAGCCATGTGTCATCAAGTCCCCTCTGATTGTAGAGGTGCACCTATGGGGAAATGGCTTGATCTGTACTATGAGTTGGCTGAGGTCAGAGGCAGAGTTGTAATGGGACTCTAATCGACTCAAAGCTATGCTTGGAAAAAGCTGTTTTAATTGGCTATGTAACTTTGATGGACATAAGCTGAGCACCTGTAACTGGGATCTTGGAAGACCAAGTTGGGCTGGCTTGTACAGATACGAGGACACTCAAGAGAAGATGCTAAGTGTATGCTGGGTGGTTATGTGAAGGATGTGGGAATCTGGAATGTGACACAAATTTTTCCACATGGGCTCCATCTTCTTGAAACAGTGGGCACTGAATGCTTTACTTATAGTTAGAGGCAGAGCAGCTGCACTGAAAAAGCAGGCTGTCCACCCTCGGTTTATTCCCACAGATGCTAGCTGCCCCAGAGGGTCCTGTCAACAACTAGAAGGACAGAAAGATATACCCCAACCCCCCAGTGGAACTAAGAACACCATGATCACCTAGAGTGAACTCTGGGTGGCATGCAAAGTGAAATTCACAACATAAATACCAGAACCTGCTTTGGGAATCTGCAAAAACTTTCATACTTCAACATTCTGGAAATAATTTTTTAATTTCTTGGGTGACTGAGGAATCTATTATGAATCCGTTTGTTTCTTTTCAACAAACTGAATTCCTTGAAACCAGCTGTCCTAACAGGGGGTTAATTTTCATTTCCTTTATTGTCTTTTCAACCAAGTGATTGTGAGGAGACTGGGAATAAACAACAATCCAGGAAGTTCCTCCAGATGGTCTTAAAGGGACCCCCCAAGTCTTCAAGCCATTGAACAGACAGATATTTACTTGAAATTGACTGTTAGGGAAGCAACAAGGTTTAGGGTGAAAGGAAATCAATTTTGAAAGATCAAAAATTTGCCAAATTGAAAAAAAAATTAAAAATAAACCCCCCAAAACAGTAAGTGAGCCGCTGCTTTCTTTGCACTTCAGTCCAAGCTGGAGGGAGGGGGGGTTCTGGTGCTTCTCAAAAAAATTACTTCTCATCAGAACTTTCCATTAATCATTCTGCCTGAGGTCAGAAGCCGGGCTGCCATGGAGGAATGCAAAGTCCGCCTGAAACACAGAGAATCTTCCAACTCGGGGATGAGCCCTCAGAGCTCTGGATGCCAACCACAATCACCTCTCACATTTACAAAGCCTGGTTTGGTTTGCAGAGAGCATCCTGGAACACTCCATCATTTGAAATGTAATCTGGGGAGTAGGGTTTGATGGAGCTGCAGGTAAATGAATGGACATCCAAAGAGGGGGACTGCGTGGCTCTGCTTTCTGAGGGGGAGATGCAGACAGCTAAGGGGTCCCGAAGGTGAATGGATTAGACTCATTAGTGGCTTCTGCTCCAAGGCACAGCGTAACGAGTGAGTTGCCTGTTGTTCCCATCACTGTCTTCTGGAAGCCACTTTAGTTTTCAGCTGAAAGAGAGTTTTCACAAAGCAGGAGCTGGTGTTTCACCTCTTGGCTTTCTGAGGCCACCAGGTGAAGCTGGGAGCAGCTGCAGGGCAGGCTTTCCTGATCTCAGTCTCAAGCAACCTCATTGCCCTAAAAGCAGAGTGTGCCCGCAGGCAGGTACTAATCACCCTTGGAGCCAAATGCGGGCTGCCCTGTGTGCATTTGTACACCGATGCAGGAGCTGGTTTAGTGTGGTCCTCGCCACTGTGGGAGCACTGCCCATTTCCCCCTCACCCCACCCAGCCTGCAGAGTGTGTGGTGGGGTGTGGATTCTTTCTTTCTAAAGCACAGAAGGGCATGTTAGACCTGGGGGGAAAGACAGGCCTGATGTGGCTGCCCGAGACTCAATGTGTCCTTTTCCTCACCAGCAGAAATGCAGAGTCCCAAACACACAGGACATTAATCCCCTAGGAGTGGTCACATGCAGGACATTAGCCTTGCCTCTTAAAACTTCTCCCAAAAAGATGTATGGGGGGCACACAGAAAAAAAGAGTGGGTATCATAAAGCTGTCTTCTCTTCTTCTCTAGTATATATGTTTCTCTGGTCTTATTTCTTATGTTTTATCTTACAACTAAAGGAAGCGTACCATGGAAAAGTTTAAGAAATACAGAAAAATCAAAATTAAAGAAGGATGTGCTATACTGCTCCCTATAGAAAACATGGGTGGATTTCCTTCCCGTCTTTTCTCTATACATTTATATACACTTCCCAGGTGGCTCAGCGGTAAAGAATTTGCCTGCCAATGCAGGAGCCACAGGAGACATGGGTTCAGTTCCTGGGTCAGGAAGATCCCCTGGAGAAGGAAATGCCAACCCACTTCAGTGTTCTTGTCAGGATAATTCATGAACAGAGGATACTTTGGGGCTACAGTCCATGGGGTAGCAAAGAGTTGGACATGACTGAGCAACTGAGCATATATGTTATAGTAACATTATATTTATATTCTGTCTTTTCTTCATCTGCATACATTTATATATTTCTGAATGCTCTCATGGGATACGTGTTCTTTTAACCTTGCTCTTCACAGTTTATAAATCTTGAGTATCTCCCCACATCATTAACTTTAACATAATATACAAAGCTGAGTGATGTTTTGAGAGATTAATTTCTGCTTCTCCTCCCTATATTTCCCCTTCCTTCCCTTCCTACCCTGGCCCTACCCTTAAAGCAGAGAGTAAGCTCTGTGGTTTCCCACCCAGTAAGAGTTCACAGCCAGACAGAAAGAAGTTGCCATCAAAATGCCTCCTGTCCTGGAATTTGTTTCAAAAAGTCTGAGCCCACTGCAGGGGAATAGGGAGCTGAGTCAGGTGAAAGGAGAGTCTGGGAGGGAAAGATGGAGGAAGGAAGGGGTGGATATTAAGAGGTCTCTGGGATGTGTAAGAGTGAGCCTGAGGAAATAGCCAGGGATGAGAGGAAATGGTCTAGATGATGTGTCCAGAAAGACAGGATCCGGAGACAAGCTCCCAGCACCAGCAGAGACCTCATCCCAGGGGGGACCAAGGACAGTCAGGAGCCCCCTCACTTGAAGGGACCTGTGTTCAGGGCAGAGGATGCTCGTGGTCATTGCTGTGAAAAGACGATTGTAATTACAGCCCCCACCCTTTCATTACCTCCCCAGCCATAACACTGAAGATGATCCAAAGCTTCATCATGAGCAGGAGGTAAAATGGGTGGAGCCTCTGAAACAACGAGGGACTTGACTCCAACATGTAGGTTGATTCAGTAAAGAAAATGGGCTTCCCTGGTAGCTCAGATAGTACAGTAAAGAATCCACCCACATTGTGGGAGACCTGGGTTCGATGTCTGGGTTGGGAAGATCCCCTGGAGGAGAGCATGGTAACCCACTCCAGTATTCTTGCCTGGAGAATCCCCATGGACAGAGGAGCCTGGTGGGCTACAGTCCATGGGGTTGCAAAGAGTCTGATGTAACTGAGTGACTCTCACTTCACTTCAATAAAGAAAATGAGGCTTTTTGCAGAGCTGGGCTTCAAAAGTGGAAGCTCATTCTCTGTCCTTACCCCATCCTTCCCACAGGGTTCAGCACAAAGTATTTCTAACTTCCCCACCACCGGATCTCCTGAATCTTAACTGTCATTTTGTTGTCAAATCAATGTCTTTGCAAAATTTCACTTATCATTATCCCCCTAATTTTCTGGTCTAATTTTATCTGTTTAATGCAACATTTTATATTTGTATAGAGTCTTTGTGCGCATGCGTGCTCAGTCATGTCTGACTTTTTCTGACTCTATGGACCATAGCCCACCAGGTTCCTCTGTCCATGGGATTCTCCAGGCAAGAATACTGGAGTGGGTTGCCATGCCCTCCTCCAGGGAATCTTCCCAACTTGGGGATCGAACCTGTGTCTCCTGCACTGCAGGCAGATTCTTTACCCTTAACCCACCAGGAAAGCCCATGGCAAGTGGGACGTGTCCCCACCAGGCGGCCGCAGGGAGGTTGATCTGTGACCTGAGCAAGCCAGCCACAGCATCGTCCTCCCCTAGCTGAGCCTGCAGTGATCATCCCCACCTCCGGGAGCAGGTCACATCTGCAGAGAAGAACAAAGAGGAGAGGCTGCCTGAATCACTTTCGAATCTGGACAGTCCAGGTGAAGCCCAGATCAGAGTTCTCCCTCGCAGTGAACAAATCCTTCTCTCTTTGCAGGTTTCCCAGATGGTGCCAGTGGTTAAAAAAAAAAAAAAAAATCCAGCTGCCAATAAGGAGACGCAGGAGATCTGGACTCAATCCCTAGGTTGGGAAGATCCACTGGAGGAGGGAATGGCAACTCACTCCAGTAATCTTGCTTGGTAAATCCCATGGACAGAGGAGCCCAGCAGGCTACAGTCCACAGGGTCACAAAGAGTCAGACATAACCGAATACGCATTCAGCAGCAATCTTCTCTCGGTTCACAAGAAACCTCAGCCAGGAGACAACAGATCCTCCTACGCTACGAGCCTGGCAACCACTGTACTTGTACTTCTGCTGATCCCTAGCAGTGGGGTGTCTGAGTCTCAGTCAGGAACACACTGTGCCCTGGGCGGGGAAAGGAGTGGTCACAAGAGTCAACTTTTATTGAGAAAGGATCTCTCTGAGTGGAGACTGCAGAAACAAAGACTCCTCTTTGGGGAAGTTGAAGAGGCAGATTGGGTGATAACTGTGGCAGACATGGTTCAAAAGAGGATTTGTCTGGATCAAGAGAGTTGTATGCTTCTAGACTGAGGGGAAGCAATGTAGGCAGAAAGAAAGGTTGGAGTGGTAGGATCAGGGGAGGTCTGAGCAGTGAGGCACTGGCGAGAATGTAAGAAAATGGGGTCAAGAAACTCATTTTTCAACGTCACCCCTGAATCTTATCTGAATGACTGTTGCCCTCTTGGGTCACTTTCTAATATCTGCCATTTAAGAATATCATAATGAATAGGAAAAAATAACATTTAAAAGTCAAAAGAGAGGGGCTTCCCTGGTAGTCCAGTGGTTCAGAATCTGCCTTGCGATGCCAGGGACACTGGTTTGATCCCTGGACAGGAAAGATCCCACATGGCACGGAGCAACTAAGTCCACGTGCCACAACAGCCAAGCCTGAGCTCTAAGCCCACGAGCTGCAACCCCTGAGGCTGGCAGGAGAGCCTGTGCTCCACAGCAAGAGGAACCACCACAGCGAGAGGCCCACGCACCGCACGAAGAGTAGCCCCCACTCCCCACAGCTAGAGAAAGCCCCATGCCGCAAAAAAAAAAAAAAAAAAAAAAGACCCACCACAGCCAAAAGTCAAAAAAATAAACAAATAAACCTTTTAAAAAAGGGTCCAAAGAGAATAAAAGTCTACTTCTCCTCTTGTTGTGAATTGTGTTTACATCCATTTATATGATGGTCAAAGTTCACTGAACTGAATATTTATAGTTGGTGTATTTTATGTATCCCAAGGTGAAAAAATAAACTTACCTCTCCGAGGAACTATAAAAATATTGATTAGGCATTCTATTGACAGACATGAATACAGTATTTAGGGACAGTCAGAATTATAAAATTTGAAAGTAAGAGTAACACAATGTTTTCATTTCCAAAGTATGATTCTAAAAATGCGTATCAGTTCAGTTCAGTTGCTCAGTTGTGTTTGACTCTTTGCAACCCCATGAATCGCAGCACGCCAGGCCTCCCTGTTCATGACCAACTCATGGAGTTCACTCAGACTCACGTCTATCGATTCCATGATGCCATCCAGCCATCTCATCCTCAGTCGTCCCCTTCTCCTCCTGCCCCCATTCCCTCCCAGCATCAAAGTCTTTTCCAGTGAGTCAACTCTTCTCATGAGGTGGCCAAAGTACTGGACTTTCAGCTTTAGCATCAGTCCTTCCAAAGAAATCCCAGGGTTGATCTCCTTCAGTATGGGCTGGTTGGATCTCCTTGCAGTCCAAGGGACTCTCAAGAGTCTTCTCCAACACCACAGTTCAAAAGCATCAGTTCTTCGGTGCTCACCCTTCTTCAGAGTCCAAATCTCACATCCATTACATGACCACAGGAAAAACCATAGCCTTGACTAGACGGACCTTAGTCAGCAAAGTAATGTCTCTGCTTTTGAATATAGTATCTAGTTTGGTCATAACTTCCAAGGAGTAAGTGTCTTTTAATTTCATGGCAGCAGTCACCATCTGCAGTGATTTTGGAGCTCCCCAAAATAAAGTCTGACACTGTTTCCACCGTTTCCCCATCTATTTGCCATGAAGTGATGGGACTGGATGCCATGATCTTCGTTTTCTGAATGTTGAGCTTTAAGCCAACTTTTTCACTCTCCTCTTTCACTTTCATCAAGAGGCGTTTTAGCTCCTCTTCACTTTCTGCCATAAGGGTGGTGTCATCTGCATATCTGAGGTTATATAGAAGCTGGAAAATCACCATTAATTCTGCCCTATTGGTGCAAAGTAGATGGGACTCTCTCCTCATAAATGCTGAGCTGGATCAATATATGGTTTGAATTCTGTGATCAATAATGCTGATAGCTAAGATTATAATTATAACTAACATTATTTACCATTTAGCATTTCAAGAATGTTATCTCATTTCATCCTCATTATGAGCCTTTGAAGTGATGGCATTTTCCCAATGAGGAGCCTGAGGCTCAGAATGGCTGAATTATCTGCTCAAGGAAAATAACAGATCTAGGGTTGAAGTCGATTTTGGCCTATGTCCAGAGCTCAACTTTTCAATCACTTTGTGACAATGAAATTAAAAAAAATATATCATTTTATTTCTGCATTTTATTTTAAATATAATGGAGTTAGGCAGGGAGACCCGGTATTCAAAGAAACCAAGTGAGTAGTATTTTGGGTGAAATGAAACACTTTGTAATGTGATGAAACAGGTCATCTGTTGCATAAGTTAATATCATTGCATCTGTCCATTTCCTCATGATAGGTATGCCTATGTGACCAGAGCTAAGGGGAGGAAATGTCTCAGCCAGGAGTCTTTCTTTAATGAGGCAGAGACATGAATACTCAAGATAGGAAGGCCACTTCTTTCATCAGTCCAGTTCTGTCGCTCAGTCATGACCAACTCTTTGCAACCCCATGAACCACAGCACGCCAGGCCTCCCTGCCCATCACCAACTCCCAGAGTTCACTCAGATTCGTGTCCATCGAGTCAGTGATGCCATCCAGCTACCTCATCCTCTGTCATCCCCTTCTCCTCCTGCCCCCAATCTCTCCCAGCATCAAAGTCTTTTCCAGTGAGTCAACTCTTTGCATGAGGTGGCCAAAGTACTGGACTTTCAGCTTTAGCATCAGTCCTTCCAAAGAAATCCCAGGGTCGATCTCCTTCAGAATGGACTGATTGGATGTCCTTGCAGTCCAAACTCTCAAGAGTCTTCTCCAACACCACAGTTCAAAAACATCAATTCTTCGGCGCTCAGCCTTCTTCACAGTCCAATTCTCACATCCATACACGACTACTGGAAAAACCATAGCCTTGACTAGATGGACCTTAGTTGGCAAAGTAATGTCTCTGCTATTTAACATGCTTTCTAGGTTGGTCATAACTTTTCTTCCAAGGAGTAAGCATCTTTTAATTTCATGGCTGCAGTCACCATCTGCAGTAATTTTGGAGCCCCCCAAAATAAAGTCTGACACTGTTTACATTGTTTCCCCATCTATTTGCCATGAAATGATAGGACCAGATGCCATGATCTTCGTTTTCTGAATGGTGAGCTTTAAGCCAACTTTTTCACTCTCCTCTTTCACTTGCATCAAGAGGCTTTTTAGCTCCTCTTCACTTTCTGCCATAAGGGTGGTGGCATCTGCGTATCTGAGGTTATTGATATTTCTCCCAGCAATCTTGATTCCACCTAGTGTTTCTTCCAGTCCAGTGTTTCTCATGATGTACTCTGCATAGAAGTTAAATAAGCAGGGTGACAATATACAGCCTTGACGTATTCCTTTTCCTATTTGGAACCAGTCTGTTGTTCCATGTCCAGTTCTAACTGTTGCTTCCTGACCTGCATATAGACTTCTCAAAAGGCAGGTTATGTGGTCTGGTATTCCCATCTCTTTCAGAATTTTCCACAGTGTATTGTGATCCACACAATCAAAGACTTTGGCATAGTCAATAAAGCAGAAATAGATGTTTTTCTGGAACTCTCTTGCTTTTTTGATGATCCAGCAGATGTCTGCAATTTGATCTCTGGTTCCTCTGCCTTTTCTAAAACCAGCTTGAACATCTGTAAGTTCACGGTTCATCTATTACTCAAGTGTGACTTGGAGAATTTTGAGCATTACTTTACTAGCGTGTGCTGCTGCTGCTAAGCCACTTCAGTCATGTCTGACTCTGTGCAACCTCATAGATGGCAGCCCACCAGGCTCTCCTGTCCCTGCGATT